>CM036621.1:62630263-62837763 GCA_020746105.1 Trogon surrucura | reverse complement strand
CAAAGTTTAGGTTTGGAAATAAACTTTTGCTTCTTTTTCTATTATAAAACAACAAGAAGGAATGAATGTGCTCCCAACCTTGGTGTAGTACAGAACCATTTTATAAATATTTAACATTCTATAGGACTGATTCATCTATTCTCACACAACTCTGTGGCAAGGCTGACCCATACTGCCGACATTCTACATATCACTGAGACAGGGAGGTGAAATTTTCCTGCTTTCAGTCTAATTGTCTTTGACAATTGCAGTGCCTAGTGCTACACTGCTTGTGTTGTATTTAAAAACAGGGGAAAGAGTAGAGACTTGTTCATTAAAGATGCAGTATCCCCGGTTCACAAAAATGCATCTGGCAGGTTCAAAATCGAATGTCAACCAAAGGTCCTTGCAGAGTGTGAGCTTCAGTTCATGTATTGGTTAGTCACCAGCACAGCTGGGCTTTGTTTGAATTCTGAAATACTAGTATCTCCATGTTTACTAATGTGCTTCATATAAATCTGCAGATGATTAAATGACTTTTTTTTTTTTTTTAAGTAAAGAGACAAAGCTATTGTTTGGACATGGTGTGTATGCACATATAAATATTATATACACACATGCACACATACAAGATGGCAAGGAGTTAGTGCTGTGAGGACAAGGTTAGCTTTCAGAGCTGATGATGAGAACCAACAGACATAGATTATTATACATTGGAAGGATGACTTTTCTAACAAGGGCAGAAACCAGGAGCAATTCCTTTAAGTCAACAAGCTTACACCACCTTCAGATGGAAGTGGAAAGGTAGGAGGCCCTACAGCTTTTGGCGGCCTTGCTTTGTGACAAAGCGTATCCTTCAAGATCTGAGTAATGCACTCTCCCTTGTGATGGAGAGCTGCAGAGAAAAATGCAGGGGGATTGTAAGAACAGCCCTTTACCTGAAGTCATACATATTTGCAGACAGTGAAACCCCTGGTCAGATCCCCAAATTTGCTTTCAATGTATTAACATCTCAACACAGGAATTAATTTGGATCTCTTTGACTAGACGATCCCCTAAAGAAGCATCTTACGAAAAAACACCTAAATACGACCCTGTACCATTTTGCAGAGCACAACCTCAAAATAGCTGGTAAAGACACCCAGATGGTGTTTGGCCTATGTATTTTAGTCAGATGGTTGATTTTCCCCTTGGTAGGTTTGCAATGCTCAAGAAAACATTTTGCCCATCTATCTGCATTTGAGTAGAATACAAACTGACTAATAGATAAATAATCCGTGTGAAAGTAAATAGCCTTAAAGTAAACTGCCTTCACATTCCATTGATCAGCTCAGTCAGCAAACTTTTCTATATTGTCACTAATGTTCTAAATATTTTGGAGAGAAACATGTCAGAAGTATAGAGTATTTCCATTTCTGTCTCACATAAGGTCATTATGAACTCCTCCTTGAATTGATATTGATCCTTCAGCTTGCAGAAATATTCCTCCAATTTATTTTACTTTTGTTGCCGTAGGAATTGCTACTGAAAGTACAAGGTAAGAAAATGAGCTGATGCAGAATAGGATCTACACAAAAAAAAAAAAAACAACGTAAAGCATCTGCAGTGATAGGCTGACACAGCAGATGCTCTTTAACCATTTCAGGTTCCTTAAAATCCAGGGCTGTGGCAGCAGATGGAAAGCCCCAGCCAACCACTTGGGTATTTCGACGGCAGCAGCCCCCAGCTTTGCCCAGTCATAAAGGACAGCAAACGGCTTTCTAACATGGAAATGTCAAAGGCCAGCAAATACCTCATCCTGAAGACACCATTAGAACACATTTTGTCTCTCCTCTCAAAAACAATCCTAACCTTTGGGATCTGCTGAAGTTCAGGTTTGTGCTTCAGCCCTTTCTGGACACTCCTTGACAAGAAGGTTGCTGAGAGGGGTGAAGGACCAGCAGCACGTCAGAATCTGCTCACAAGGAAGAAAACAGGGGCCAATGTGGGAGGAGGGAGAGAAGCAACAAAGACAGGACATGGCAGAGGTTTAGCCAGCTCAACTCCCCCCCTCCCTGAACTGGGAGAAATTCCATCAAAGTAGTGGCCAGAAACCACTTGGAGAAGGGCTGAGACAAGTTCTGTCAACACTACCTGGCCAAGCTCTCACCAAATTCAACAGACACCCTCCCAGAGCAATGCCAATGCCAGATGCTGTTCAGGAAAAGTTTGTGTAACAACCTGGCTCTGTTTTTCTCTACTTACAGCTGCTGTGATAGGGGCAAAGATTTCCACTTCTACTGTCCCAAAGCTGAATCAAGCCCCGGAGAGAATGAGAGTGAGCATGTCTGTGGAACCTGTATTTTCACATCATCTCAGTTTGTTCTGCCTGTTTCTCACTTTGGTTAATATTTGAAAAACTCACTTCCCAGAGTGACTTTTTAAAGAGAATGATTTAAAGCTGGAAACTAAAGGGACCATCTACAATTGTGTTTGCTTTTGGGTTTGCTACTGGACAAAAAGAGGGGAAAAAAACACTTTAGTGGAAAGCTTTCGCTTTACCAGCTGCAAAACAAAGCTGTTAGGAGTATGGTTAGGAGAAACAGTTAACAAGAGCTGGTTTATCAAAACCTGCCTGAGCCTTCCAAATGAGCACAGCTCAATGGCACATATGAAAGGCAATGTCTAAGACAGAAACTGGGTCAGCGATCTGCAACAGCTACTTGCCAGTGTGATCAGCATGAATCTACAGCTAATCGGGACATCAGGATCTCCCAAATATGAGTATGTAAAATGACCAGGGTGAAGAAGCAGCCTGTAGAAGTTTGGGAAAGCAGAAAGATGGTCATAACAAGGACCATAGACTGTAATTGCTGTTGAAAAGAAAAGAGAAAAAAAAAAAAAAAAAAAAAGCAAAGCAGGTGATGTACTTAAGTCTTACTTTCTATATCCTTAATGAAAGGCACTGTTTTTAAAATGGTACTTTTATGCTTAAAACATAAAGTTTTAGATAGACAAAATGTTTGCCAGGAATCCATCTTAAATTAGATTTTGGTTTATTTGCTCCGTTTTTAGCACATTCTATCTAAATATATATATATATATCTTAAAAGAAAAATAAAGGAAAGTAATAATCAAGAGTCATAAATTTCCAGCAATATCACAAAATCCCTCATTAGCTTTCTGAATGCTAAATGTCTTCACTGATTTAACAAAACGGACAATTTTTGAGAAGACAAACATGACCTAGTAACAGATTGGTATCTCTCTTCTTGGGGTATTTCTCTTCTTCAGTGCATTTATTTAATGGGTCTGAATGTATATTACTTAACAGAAACTAAATGCCAGTGCTTTGCAACAGTTTTGTTACTGTCTCTTTAAAGTAAACAAACAAAAAATACATTCAAAAAAGCAAGGCTGTTTTTGCTAATCTGATGGCAGAGGCTTTGGGCAGCTGCAACACGCACTGCTCCTGCTCAGAGACATTACCCAACATCAGTCAGCTGTCACCAAAAAGAGTTGCACAAGAAAGCATTAAAGAATAAAAAAAAAAAAAGGTGGGGGCTGGGGGAGAACCGAGCAAAATGCCACGCATGCCAGCTAGTCTTTCCAGAAGGAAGACACCAGAATACATATATTTGGGGGAGGAAAAAGGGGAGGGGGTAAAGAGCACTAACACAGAGAAAAACTTGACTTCAGGGGAAAAAACAGCAGCTCTCTGAAACTTGTTTAGCAGGTTCACATTCCTAATGTAATCTGACTTTTGTGTTGGTGTGGTTTTTTGCCCTATTTCTTACTTTGCTTTCCAAGAGAAATGTAACAAAACTGAGGTAGAAATAATGGTGGGCACACTCCAGTCTGGAAGATTTCTAATGGATGCTAAATGAAGATTGCATAAAGGACAATGGAGCCGTACATACACGACAAAAACTCAACTTTACAGTTTGGGAAAGGAAATAAATGTTTTTTGTTATTTGTACTCTTTGTTTGGTCACAGTCCACTGCGTTGCTATAAACAGCTCTGCAACCCCTAGCTTTGCCAGCCACCTACACTGATCCCGCTCCCTATAGCTTCGCCAAAATAACCTCAAAACTAAGACTGGAGCCACACAACAAAGGCCAGCAGTCACAGCTCAAGGTAATTTGCCTCTCAGAGTCCAACCAAATCTTATGTTTGACTGTTTCAGATGCTAATGTAAACCGATTGAGTGGCTCTTGTTTCATCTATGCACCTTCTAAAGACTGTATCACGCAATTATTAAGGAGCAATATGCTGAAAACTCTTACAGTTTACCAACAGGAAAAATCATTCTGCTGTGGTTTGATCTGACAAATTGGCAAAAGAACCATTTCTGAACACTGGGAAATCCTTCTGTTTCTATTTTTAAAAACTGTAAAGCTTCAGTCATATCACACTTTAGTTTTTTCCTGGATACATTCAAAGTAATTTTCCTTGCCATTTTCCAATTGTTGAGGTAAACATACATATTTAATATAAAGTAACATTGAAGCCTAGCCTATAACTCTCAGCAGTACATAGTGCTTTCAACACATTCCTTTGAGGTACTGTACAAATCACAATCACTTTCCTGAGTTTTTGCAGACAGAACATTAAAAGAAATGAACTGCAGAAATTAAGGTCCAGATTACCATTACCCTGTTTTACCTGTTCTTAGTTTAACACCGCAGAACAGACAGGATTGAGGAATACTGTTGCTCTTAGAATAGCAAAAATCTGGTTCTCTGTCGCAACACAACCGTTCATCTCTTTAGTCCAATAATGTTTGAAGTTAAAGCTCTTTATATTAGCACATGCCACCAATGTAATTGTGAGGCAAACAAAAAATAAAGCACCACTTCAGGCACTTGACAGCAACTAAATCTCAAGAACAGCAGAATGGAATCAACACACAGGGTTCATGTCCTTCTGAAATCAACCCCCTTGCACCTTGCTCCTTGGTGAGTATTGTCTAGCTTGAACAGAACCGAGCATCAACATGCGCTTTCTGTCATGTGTGGCTTTTTCAGATCAGCAGCTCTCGTTTGATGCACTTTTCCTTCAAGTCTACCCTGGCTCTTTAGAGGCAGGGTAAATCGTAGTCTTCCCAGTACCCTTTGCAATTTTAACACTACTGAAAAGGGTTCTCTACCCTATGTAGCAGGTTCTGTGTGTGCCAACATTCATTACATTTTAATTTTGTTTTTAAAGTAGTATCACTGACTGCAACCAAACATTTTGTTCCATTCAACATATGTATCAAGCTCTTTTTGAGATATGCTAGGCTGTATCTTGCAGAAAGCATTTTCAAAGTCTTGATATGTAACTGGCCTCAACTGGCTGGGCATAATGGCTGAAAGGTCTGTGGCTGGCATGGCGTGGAGTGGGCCCACCACAGCTTCCTGACACAAGTGAGCCACATCTAGTCCAGAAAAGCCTTCTGTGCGCTGGACAAGCAGTGCAACCTCCTTGTCATTGAGACAGTAATTGTGCTGTGAGAGCAGTTGTACTATTATCTGGTGTCTCGCTGTGCTGTCAGGAAGTGGGATTAAAAGTCGTTTCATGAAGTACCTTCGAAGAGATTCATCAATTTCTTCCGGTTTACTTGTGGCGCAAATTACTACTATTTGGTCCTCAGCAGAAGTCAGTACAGTGTCCAGCTGCATAAGGAACTCGGTTCTCATCCGACTTACTGGACTGTGTTCTTCACTCACTTGAGAGGAAAGGAGCATATCAATGTCACTAACAAAAATCACCGAGGGTTGGCGACACCTTGCCACAAGGAAGGAGGCATGGACAATTTTTTCTCCTTCCCCTAACCACTTTGTGACAAGGCCGGAGCCAGTGATTTTGAAAAACGTGGCCCCCAGCTGACTAGCTATACATCTGCCCATTAATGTTTTGCCTGTTCCCCGAGGTCCAAATAAAAGGATGCTCCGAGGTAGAGCAGTCAGTCCATTGAACGCATCTGACCTTAATACCGGCCATAAAACCTCCTCCTTAATGATGGCCTTTACTAGATCTAGGCCAGCGATGTCGCTCCAGTCCACGGGAGGTCCTTGGTTGATAATCTCGTTGGTAACAAGGTCAATGAGGTGTGTGTCAGTATTCTTCAGTTGCTCGTCCACAGAGTGGTTGGATGAGGTAGCTGCACGAAGTCCCGGGCCTTGCATTGGGTGAGGGAGGAGCTGCCTGTGCTCGTCACCGTGCTCATTCATTACTGGGGAGGTATACTTCCCAAACGAGTCACTTGATCTCGAACCCAGCGAGTTTTTAGCAGTACTGTAGGATGGGGGTGTTAGAGCCCTACTGGACTGGCTGCTGAATTTCCTTTGCTGTTCAGAGGACATTAGCTGCTTTGTTGGCTTAAATGCTAAGGATGATGTTTCAGCACTTCTGTCAAAACCATTCCCCCTGTTTGCATTTGAAATGCTGTTGTCGGGCATTCGATACATGGGACTCTGTGTAGATCTCTGTTGGCCATAGCTGTAATTTCCATAACTGGAGTCCATTTCTCCTTGCCCTGCCATGTAGAAAGCCTTCCTTTTGAGAGAGCTGGCTGAAGTGTTTGTCAGGGCAGACGGCGCAATGGGCGTCAGACCGTGGCCCTGGTAGGAGTAGCTGGGGACAGTGGTCGGGGGCAGAGGGGTCGGAGCAGGGATTCCTGAAGGCAGGTACGCAGAGGGCGGCGGGGCACCCCCAGGGCTGTACCCAGGGCCAACAGCAGTTTGAGGAGGGTAACTGGCGGAAGGGTAGCTGTAACTGGAGAGGTTAGAGGTCCCATTGTAGCCGGGGACCAGGGCTGGTGGCGGCGGCGGTGGGGGAGGCTGTAAAAGTCCCGAACTATGCAGGGGAGATGGATGAGGGGATGGAAGTGCAGGTGCTGGCTGGCTGCTGTAACTGGTATGTAAGTACGAACCATTGTATCCTGTGGCGTATTCCTGAGATGGGAGCCCTGAATGGAGACTGGGAACGGTGTGACTTCCGCAGGTGCTGCTGGAGTAACTGGGTTCAGCCAGGTTACTGGCCACCCCAGGAGAGCTCCCAATGCTTGCCGAGACATCTGCGGGAGGGAGGGCTGCACTTACCCCAGCTTTGCTGGCGGTGATAACGTCTGGGACACAGTTCATGGGATACACGCTCTCAGAGTTCAGTGACGGCTGCCAGGGCTCGCTTTCAGTCTTCCGGCCGTTCACCAGCCCCGAGGGAGCTTCAGAGTAATTGCTGAGAATGGGCCGCTCAGCCGGGCCTTCCAAAATGCCGGAGTATTTCTCGGCATACTTTTTCAGAAGATTGGAAGCGGTCAGAGCTGAGATGTCGTCGTTGGCCCAGGCGTACTGGTAGGTGCGCTGCAGGTGCCCTCGGTAGGCTTCTACCTTGTGGGCAGGGGACCGGGTGGTTGAAGTGATATCAAAGTGCTGTTCTGGCCACTGGGCATGCTCCGGCGTCCACTGCATCTTCAAGCCTAGGGCAGCAGGAAAAAACAAAGTTAACAGCAAGCTCGGCCCTTGTCAGATGCTTTTAAACAGGTTCTCAGGTGTACTGCCTGTGAACTTCTTTAGCTCTCTGAAACACTGGACTTAACACCACAAATCCTTAATGAGAGAAAATCCAATGCCCTTATAAAGGAGTATAAACTGGTTGCTTTATTGCAGGCACAAACACATGCAGCCACATTTTTTGCCCATTCAGCAGGGCATCATTTGTTGGTTTAAAAAAACAGAAGTAATGTCAGATTTCTCAAAGTAATTAAATAAGACTCACTACACTTTAAATACTCTGAGTCCAGGTTTACTGTTAACATCCAAGGAATCCAACTGCTCTGTCCTCTCTCATCACTGTTTCAGTTTTATATTTTAACCAATATAAAAATATGAGACACAGCTGACAGATCACATCTAGGACACCTCTCTTATTTGGTACTGAACACCTAGTTAGCACAGTATAATGCACCCTGCGCAGAACAATATGACACAGACATAGCAGGTCATTCCATAATCCAACTCTCATCTAAAGTGGTCCACGACAGTTTCAAATCTGCTTCGTGGAGTGCAGCAAAGCAATCTCCCAGGCAGCGCTCCGTCGCTTTCATCACACAAAGCCTACAACTCGGTATGAATTACAACTGGCTCCTTTCTGCCTCTCAGTTCTGTTGTTGAGGCTCTGCAAAAAAAAACAAGCATGACTTGTCTGTAGGTCTCCTTGCTTGCTTTCTCTTCCCCCCCCCACCTTCACAGCCTCCAGGATACAAAGAAAGAGGGTTAAAAAAAATGAAGAAAAAGAAAAAGAAATGAAACCAACTCCCTAAAAGTTCCGTGACTTCCACAGCTGGCTATAAAAAACCCCTTCCTATCAATAAACAAAAAAATAAAAAATGCAAATGTTATTTTAAAGCAATTAATCTTGTAAATAATGTGACATGAATTATCCCCCCTCCTCGTAATCCACTGCACTCAGTAAGAGCAATTCACAAGCATTAAAACAACCCCCTCCGACTCATACCCAGCCACGGTGGACACATTGCTGATTTTTGTGCAGCTGTATCAAATAGACCTCCTTAATCTCTCTCGTATTACCAAAAGTGATTTTTGCAAACAGTCTTGTGCCCTCTGGCACAGATTTCCTGATAAGGAGGAGGCCCAGTCGAAATGAAGCATCTGTGGCACTAGCTCCCCTCTGAATTACGGCAGTCTATTTTGACAGCTCCTACCCCCTCCTGTTTTTCTCCCCAATCCCTTTAGCTCTTCATTGCCTGACTCTGGCATCTGACATGGCCAGCTTAGCCTTGCTGAGCTAAACCTAACACAGCACACAGTTTGGTAACAGAATGGCATGTTTATTCCCTTCTGACTCCCTCTTCCTTGTTTGCAAAACCACTGCACCAGACACTGGAAGTTAATTAGCAGGATGATGCCGTGCTAATTGTGTTAATTTACAAGGTTTTAGTCAAAGAGAATCATGCCAGGGCTGGCACTGCTGTCATGCTTCCGACTTAATGATTAAGAAATACTGAAAACAAGGTGGGAAGGATTGCAGTAATTACACAATAAATGAATAAAGCAACAGATTCATTTGCAATTATGTTTTATTGCACTTGCGCTCATTTGCATTTGGATTCTTTGTTTTTATTTTTGAATTCGCGTATTTGCAAATCACCAAATCATTTAAATTTAGCCTGAAAACTACAAAGTACCTCTAATTGAGCCTTGTATTTTATTAGTACAAGTCCTGCAAATCTCACGTCATGTGGGCATGCCATTGATTACTTGTGGATTTTTTTTGTCCTGAGCGTTCTCTTTCATTTTTCAAACACTAACAACTTGAGAAAAATGTCTGTTAACAATTATACAGTTATCCTATGAAAGTTAATTCAGAGAAGTGCTTTTGACAAATGCAGCTTTGAGACTGAGGTTTTTGACAGATTTATTTCATTCATTTAGTGTTAATATAATCTTTTTTACTAATTGTTTCTGATGTTTCAACCACTGCCTTTCAGAGAGGGTAAATATATCATGAAATTGGGTGAAATTATAGAAATTATGCTCATATGAAAAAAATGGAATTATAATGAGAAACTATCAGAAGCTTTGCAGAAATCACACTTCGTTAAATTCGGCCAGAAATCTGAAGAGCAAATCACCAAGAGCCAAATGTAAGCAATCAGTATCTAAAATTCTTCTAGTGTCATGAAATTTACTTCAAGCTTTTTTAAAAAGAAAAGAATGTTAATGTTCCTGTAGTGTAGAATCGCCTAACAGACATACAAGTTCATGCCTCATACTAAAAAAAAAAAAAAAAACAAAAAAAAGCCAAACAAAACAACCAAAACCTATCTATATTCCTTGATATTTGGCTTGTGAGGTTACCAAAACACAGAAAGTTTCTGTTATAGATATTGAGAAGAACTCGATGTTTCGCTAGATACTAACGAACGGATGCCATGAGAAAGAATGCACTAAAGCAGCAATTAGACTTTTGAAAAAGAAGATAAAATAAGCACGGATGGAGAAGAGAATCCGGCTGGGCTAGTACTTGTACTGCAGTTAATGAATATGCTTTTGGCACATTGTCTTTAATGGCTTGTAAAAGAGAGACTATTCAATTTAAAAAAATAAAAGAATGCACCAGGTCAGAGCACAACAACATATATCGTATGCTACCCACTTAGCAAGCTTTTCAAAACGCCTTGCACAAATACTCAGAAAATTTCATCAAGTGGTCTTTTTTATTTAGAATAGATCATCTACTTTTAAAATAAAATAATTCTATTTCTAGTCACAGTGGGAAGATGTACTTATATGGTGTAAAAATTCAATTATTTGAATTTTATTTGTCTAGATTAATTTATTTTCCTTACTATGGGGCTGCAAAAAGATAAATCAGAACATCTGAATTATCCATTATAAGAGGAGGGGGGAAATCACATCATCAGCATTCTTTATTTGGAATAATTGCTAGACAGACCAGTAGTTTCACATCGTCATGCTATCTTTGGATATGCTCACTGCACAATAATTGAAAGTTTATTTATTGATGCATATTAAATACCAATGCATTTAATAAAGGCTGTAAAGGCAGCTTTGATTAGCTAAGCTTAAGAGAACAGGACTGTTCTCATCCCACGAAACAGGAGCATTTATTCCAGCACATTGCAATCATTAATGTTATTTGGAAGCATAGGTTAATAGTTAACCATAAGCATATTTTTTGCATTAGTAAGCAGCAAAGAAATCTGTATTTACATGGAGTCCACTGGAATGGCTTGGACTGGGGGGCACAAAGAGACATTCCCTCATCTTGATATTAATCGAAAAAGCAGCAAACTTTTGCTAGGTTTGACTCCATTTGTTACTGAAGATCTACAAGCAATGCAAGGCTGAGTGCATTTTTCAGAAAAATCTTTGCTAACTTAGGAATCCTCTGAGCTATGGACATTTTTGAACTGTGTAAACTGTGCTGGTACGGGCTGTAAAACGCAAAAGGAAAGGATACTGTTCTTTACGTACAGGTATGTACTTATCAGAGAATTGCTTTTAAAATAAATTTAATACATTATATAGGAGAGGAAGTGTAGGCTTTTTTAGCAGTATCTATTTTTCCTTGTCCTTACAGCCCTGCTATACATCGCTCCTCCATAATTCTTCCAGCTGGTTCTATCTGAATTACATTTAAACTAATTATAGTCAACAATTTCATTATTCAATTACTTTGAACCAAGCATTTGACCATTTTTTTCCCTTCCGATTTTGTGCACTTAGTCTGAAAATGTGAAATCTAATACATAATACTTCATCAGTTTCACATACAATAATTCCATATAGCAGAAATCTCCTTAAATATTCAGCTTTATTAAAATAAACAAAACAAGAAAAAGAAACAATGCCAGAGTTGAGCAGAAATAACATTGTAACCTGAATGCCAGAAGGAACAAGCAACATCCAGTGGGGCCTAATCCTGCTGGGAGATCGAATGAGTTTGTGCATACAAAGAACCCTCCTCCACTGGTGCCCTCAGCATCAAGTCAAACTGCTCAGCCCCTCACAGAATTATATCTGTTACAGAAGATAAAAATAAATAACTAGCCTTTCCTTTCAATTTAAATAGAAGGGAATCTGTTGAAAACAGGCATGAGGAAGCCCAGAAATATTATGTAGAACCACACTGGGTGAAAACACAACAAAGGATTTATGGCATCCCACCAACAAGTCCAAACGATGACAGCCACCTCCCAGCTAACCAACTTGGTTAGCAGTGATCTGCTTTAGAGACAAAGGACACTGAGACCTTAGTAAATCCCTCATCTATTCACACCTCTAATAAAATAACCAGGTTACAATTAAACTGTATGCAGCTGTGGCTTTCTGAAGATAGTGGCAGAGGTTGTATTGCACACAGCAACACACCAACCTTTCCAAGCAGATACCGCGGTTTCAGTTTGAATCCGAGGCCTCCAACCATTCCTTCAATATACCCGAGGCAAAAGAAAATACTTTTTCTCCCATTGTGGTCTCTCCATTCCTGCCCTGTCCATCCCTGCAGTGCCGTATGTCCTATCTAGCACAGGTCTGCCGGTTCCTTTGCAAATATTGGTAGCTCAGGCAGTTTTTAACTTTAGGCATGTGGATAAATATGATCTAAGCAACTGCTTAATGCACTGTTGAAAAGGGGTAGACTGTACCGGGGGTGAACAAGTAAATGAGAAACTCTTCCGGTAACTGTCCGGAACAGACTTGTAAGAGCACACTGTGGCAAGGAGGGAACAACTTCACAGCTCTGAGTCCCACCAACCCTCTTCCCTCTAGACTGGCAAGTGGGTGTGAACTTCATCAGTTTGGATTGCTTACACATTTATCCAAAGACTCCAAAAGCTGTCCTTGTCCGCTGAACTCCTACTCCCAGCCTTGTCTCCAATTATTCAAGACATTGAGTATTCGCACAAAGGACCGTAATGATTTTAGGCAAGGGATTGCTTTTTGTTGGCATGCAGAGATCAGCTCTGCCAAAATGCGATTGAATTAAACAAGCACTTCACTGGGAATGTGCCAGAACTCCTCAAACCTCATATTTTCCTGAGAGCTGAAGGTGTTAGTACCTTGAGGATCAGGCCCCAAATCCACATTTAAAAATCGTTCTTAAGCATGGGACCGAGCTGAATAAATGAGTCATGCTGTAAGTGCTGTTCGAGATGTAGGACACACAACTCCCTGGGTTTATACTAAATCTGATAATATTTTCTAAGACTCTAAACTGTCATATGTCCCATAATAATCAAAATGAATTCAAGATAAACCATTTCTTTTACACTCCAGTTTTTATTAATAAGCATAATTTCAGCTGTTTGAAGATAGTGCAACTGATCTCTCTTAATTGGAAACAGGAGGGATTTTGAAGAGTGGATTGAGCTAATTATGTTTTGCGAGGAAAAAAAAAGGAAAGAAAATGATTCCCACATTTATTTTCTAATTACTCAGTGAAGACCTCTGCTCCAGTCCATGAGGAACTCCTTTGACGTCAAAGGACTCGGTGGGAGGATGAGCCTCCAACTGAGCTGCCCAGCTGTATGGGCCCAGCTTTGGAAGCTTTTTTCAGTAAGTGGCAGCCACAAACTCATGAAAACAGGCCTGGAAAGTGCTCTTGCGCTCAGCATTTGACTGGTAAGGGACTGTTCTTCCTCTTACTATAAATAGCCTATGCATGCCACGCACATCAGTAGGAACAAGTTGTTGGTGGAGTATTTACAATACAATTCCCATCTAACAGGGATAGTGAAAACATCTCAATCTTTAAAACAAAACTCTTAAATCACCAGTAATATTAAGGATCAGATATGTGTCAACAGCACATAAAGATAAAAGCAGTAAGAAAAACACAACATGTTTTAGGAGAGCCTGGACGAATTAAAAATTAAATTCCACACACAATCTCAAACGAAAAACATCCCAATTATCTAATTTAAATTCTGTCAAATGATAATTCCTTTTAAATCACACTTTCACACCTCAAACCAGCAAACAGCAATTTGGTTACAGCAAATGAGTTCTTTCCTTCCAAGCCCCCTCTCCTTGCCATTTACATAAAGCAGCGTCTTTGATAGTCACAAAGACATTTCTGGCTAAACGGCCTTCAGCAGATCCATCAGCTTCAAAGGCCTTAAGAAACAGAAAGGAGGAGAAATAATAGCCAAGTAAGCAAAGGGAAAATAGGTCCAGAGAAGACACTATCATATCTTGCCAGCAGAAGCAGTTTGGATCCGTTGGCCAACAAATCCGCAGCCCAGAGCTGTGGGTGACAGGGACAAGAGTAAGCACCTGGGCACTCCATGGGACCTCCCAGGACAGTGCCCACGAAGGACATAGTGGTTTCTCTGCAGCAGCAAGTCCTTAAGCACAAAAACATTCCCAGTTCAGGGCTCCACCCCTGCAGTGTGATCACACTGATGCACCATCACAGTGTATCATAAGTAAAAACCATTTATGCATGTGTCAGAATCCTTCTACACAGAGAATCAGTCATATATGTGTTTAAGTGTAGTTTATCTACAAAATATTTCATTATATCAATCTGCCCTCACTGTACTCATTTGCTTGTAACACTTTTCTAAACCAACTAGAAAATACACTAACAAGGACAGTAGCTGCAATGAGTTTTCTCTTAACTTATTATGATATTTCCTCTTCCCAGGCTTTACATTTTTAAGTTCTGTGAAGTACCTACAAATAGTATCATGCCTTTAAAGGACCTAGCGTATTTTGTCAATGCCAAACAAATAAGACCATAATAATTTCTGAGACAATATGCAAAAGAACAGTAACTATAAACAGAAGTAAGCATAACTTATAAAAAAACCCCAAACAACACTTTTCATAGTCCACTGAACACATGCTTATAGCTATAATGTATTTTTAAAAGATTTAATATACCACATAATCTGCAATTTATGCCTATATAAATATGAGAATCAATATAACTACAGCAGGATAACTGTAGTGATTATGATAATTAAAATATTCATGTGGTAAAAAAAAGAGTTTGGCCACTTGGTACAAATATTTACGCATATTTGCAAATGCAAAATAGTTTAGACCTGTAGCATGATTTTGCTCCCACTGAAGTGCACTCCAAGCCTCCAATAAGCTCAACTTAAGTTTTTAGAAGTGTAGCAAAACGCATACTCACTTTTTAAGCATCAAAATAGCAGACGTAGCCTTTTCATTGGTTCCCCTTACAGAAGTGGGGTTTGAGGCACATTTACCTCGAGAGCGCGTAACACAAACTCTTAAAAGCAGAGCAGATAAAATACACTCACTGCTTTATCATGTTTCTCACATAACCAACTGCAGCAGGTGAAACACAGAACCCTGAACCTGTGTTTTAGCAAGACAGTGACAGGCAAAAGTAATGAATTTTCATACTAAGGAGCCTTACATGGAACATTCAGATCCTGACTTAAACTGATCCAGAAAAAAAATAAATCTGAAAATTACAATTTTCAAATACAGATTCTATTATTTTTTTTCCATTTCTGTTGCTAAATGTGATTCAGTAAATTGTTTCCTTTTACAGGATTTTTCTTCACTCACACTTAGAATTATTGCTTTGCTTCCTCACTGTAAAAAACCTCCACATTTTAAAACCTTTTCTTCATGTATCTTAAATCCATTAAGACAATTTTCTTCTTTAGCTTACTTCCTTTTTGCCAAATGAAGATCATCAGGACATACCACACGTGTCCATAGGGACAGCAGAGCTAATGAATATGTATGTTTTATGTCACAACAGAGCACTCCCCTTGTTCTGCAGTATCGACCTTCTCTTATGTGAGTAAATAACAGGTGAGCACTTGTGCATGAGGATAAATGGGGTTAAAATGGCCATAAAGGGACATACTTTATTTGAACAAAGTGGGTGCACAATAAATAGAGATTTAAGTGATGCTGAATAATTTTGTGTATCATGCTGTTCCAAAATGTTAGAAAATAATCTTGCTCTAAAACCAGGACCAAGTTACACAGTAAGAGTTATTTAAAATCTACTTCCCTCTGATTAACAGCAGCAGCACTCTGTATAAATTCCACTACATTTTTAAACATATTTTTCAGTCATCATACATATATGTGTATGTATTTCATAGCTTTATGTAGAGCAGAAGGTTAAGTCCAGAGATGTATCTAACCAGCCTTATTCGCCTTACAAATACAAAGGCAAAGATCAATTCCAGTAAGACTCAAATAACTGTAGCCACATTTGACCCATTACACTCAACTAATAAGAGTGAAAAAGCAAATTCATATGGGCCAATAACACAGTGCTCCAGCCTGCAACCTGGCATACTGCTTTCCTTTTAAAGCGCTTATTTCAAAACCAACCACACAGGAAAGGTATGAACAGTTGCTTTACTGAGATTAGAGTACCTCTGCTAATTAGCTAAATGAGAACAAATACTGATTAAATATATATATATAGAAGTAATCTGATACTCAGGAAAAAAAAATCCTTCTTAGGATAACTTCACAGTGTATAAACCTTTCACAAAATTTGTTTATGTTATTTATGCATTTTGCTTTTTGGCAATCTGCACATTAATTTTTAATGGAATAGTAAAGAGGTGTTGCGTCTCACACTTCGATAAAAATATTCTATAGCCAGGACTGGGTGACATAGTGCATTAATTCAGTGTCCTTCACTCCTGGGACCTGCGTATAATTTAGTCCAGCCTGAAGAAAATAACTTTGATCTGAAGGCTGTGCAAAAAGCTACATATGAAATGAGTTTTGGTGGGTTTAGTGTTGTTTCTTATATACAAGACGACATATGAAGATAAACTGCTTTAGAATGCTCCTGACGTGGCCCAGGATTAAGAGCAGGGAGCTCTTAGCAGAGCTCATCCACTCTCTCCCTTTTTCCCCTTGTACCAGATACACACCGCACACACTTTTCTTTACTATAAGCATCAGAGCGGCTCGCACTGGCATACGGTGTCTTTCCAAAGAGAATATCCCACGCAAAAGGATTGTATTATCGACCCATACACTTATTCGAGATCTCCAATAAAAAAAAAAAAAAAAAAAAAAACCAACAACAAACAAGAAACCACAACCAAACAACAACGTCTGTATTTCAACATGAGAGATGGCACTGTAAGATGTTATCACAGGGAACCCGAGATTTCCTCCCCAAGGTAGGGAACACCTTAGCTAAGCCATCAGAACTGCACTAATCACGCTCTTAGGGAAAACAGAGCTCCGGCACGGCTCCTTCCCGGGCTTGGCTGCACGAGCAGCTGACCCTTCCCTTCCTTCCTGCTCCCCCTAAAGCAGAGAAACAAGATTAAAAGCAGAAGCATAACCAAAGAACTGACATCCTAGAAACACGAAGCTGAGCTAAATCTTTTCCCCACTTAAACCCTTCAATTATTGTATTCCACAAATTCCAAAGATTCTTTCTTGCTCATTCACTAAAACATATCTGAATTAACTACTAAAAAATGGAATATAGCCATTTTTTTTTGCATGCTCTTGGTTTGGGACTTACTGTATTGTTTCCTGAGCGTTTGAAAGGAACTATACAGATTATTCAGTTAGCTTGACAAATTATCCAGGGGGCAGGGGGAGGAGGAACAGGGAATCTTCTATAGACAAATATAGAATTTTCTTCTCTATATATGCATATACATTTATATATATATTTATTTATTTTTTTACACACACAGGCACCAGAGAGAGAATGTCTTAACTGAGAAATTTAACTCTGTGTATGCTGATAGATGTCATATTCCTGGAGAGAGTGGGAAGGAAAAGAAACTAAATCCTGATGTTATATGTTGGTTCTTGTTTCTCAGAAAGAGCAAACTTCATCCTGCAACAGAAATAATTGAGCTGTGTCCTGAAACAGAGAGTATGTCATTGAGAGGATGCACAGACATTTCAAGGGGCAGAAAAGGATAACGCTCTGGCTTTAAAAAGAGAAAGAAATGATACAGCCCAGCTGATAAAATGTTTGCAGCTATCACACAAATTCAGCCTCTTCTGTAAACGGCCTTCAAGAGACAACAACAATCTAAACCATATGATGATCATACTGATAACTAACTGAGCACTGTTGATAGCTTAAATAACTATAAACTGTGTTTGTCCGTTATGTTATTGCATATGTAGTCACCTAATGATGAAATAGTTTTAAAATTTGCTTCAGGGTACAGAAGTCAAGCTCCACTGATTAGCATCTCAAAGCACACTACAGGCACACATTTGTATAGCTGAATAATAGCACTTGTGTTCGTATGATGTTCTAAAAAAAACCAAAAAAATGCACTATTTTATTTGACGTTTGATGGCACACACTGATGAAAGTCCCTTCTCTCACACAATATACAATATATAACAGCTAGCTAAGAATTTCAGAAACAAAGCAGAAAGGTAATGTCATAAAAAAGAGCCAAAAAGGGGTTTTGGTGTCAATATGAGATATCTAGACCCCAAGGTTCCTGGGTGTGATTCTCCTGATGCTTCTCTAGCTTGACGTCACGAGAGCCACTTAAGTTTACAATTTATTGTGAAGGAGATAAACATGCCCCTCATTTTACTTCATAATTTTCTTTTTAGGCCACAATTATTCAGCACTTAAACATGCAAACAATATTTCGTTCACTAGCATTTGGATTTTGTGCTACATGTTTAATAAAAACTCATCACAGGAAATATTTCCTTAAAATCTTCACAGAGAGATTGATATTTGCTGCTCTAGCTCAGTTTCCTATTTATTTTCTTTTTATAAGGTGGCTTTCAAACTTTATGGGAATGGGAACTTTCCTAAAATTTGCTGTAAACTGACTGGACAGAAGTCTGATTTCAGCCACACTCCAAGACCCCAGTCCAACATAGCACCTTCAGCAGCACCACATCTTCCTCCTGGGTTCCCTTTTATCATTTCCCTAGGCACAATTTTTACAAGGTTTTAGTAACAAATCTCTCCACACAATTTTGTGTTAAATAATATTATAAAAATGCATCCATACAAATTTATGATTAAAATTGTATACGCAATTAATAGGAACTTCAAGATTTTACTAAATATTCAGCAACTATCAGCTTAAATTCCTTTTTCTCTTAACATTTCTCTTTTCATCCAGAACATGTAACATACACGAATGACTTAAAAGAAAGCTTAACATTAATAAAGTTAAACACACTGAGCATCAAAAATTGAGTTAATAAACTAACAAATATTCACTTTACTATTTGATACCAGTGGTATAAATTTATTAAGCTTCTTTTTTACTTCTGAAATTTTTTTTTAAAGTTAAAAAATCCAAACAGGTTGAATTATGAGCTACTGTGAGAGCTGAGAGAGTTTTGTGGTTGCAAGTAAAAGATTTACAGATCTTACAGATCTGTAAAAGATTTACAGAGATAACAACTGAAAGGTGCATTACACTAATCAGAGGAATGCATAACCTCTGCAAAGCAGGTAGGAGTGAATAATTTTAATTTTCTCTTTTCTTAGGGCCATATATTCTTATGCAAGGGAAGCAGAGGAAACCTAAATATGACCCTATTTAGATATATTAACTGAAAAGCCTTTGTAGAATTTTTAAGCAAACAGGATTGTGCTTCCAATGCTGTCCATCTAGTTTTCCAATGTGTTAAATTGGACGGCTACTTGGACAGCTCTCTATTCATTACTGAACTGTGGAAAGGAAACACAGAGGTGGCATTTTCCTTTTAAACCATCTAATGCCTTGTAGCCAGATTCCAAAGCATCAAGGAGAGATTTCTTAGTTGCTTTTTTTTTTTTTTTTTGCTAGACAAGCTGTCGTAATTGAAATGAAGTCTAATCAGACTCATTACTGTTTTCAGCAATTTGCACCACCAAAGATGCTTATTAGGTAACAGTGTTTAATAAACCGCTCTTTAGAAAACTACCAGTAATGAGCTCTTAACAGCCAATCTTTAGCGTGAATGTAATGTGAAAAGTGTTCCTAGCGCTGAATAGATTTTCACATTTAGTAGTGTCATAATTAAGCTCAAGGAATTGGTAGCTGTGATGATAGATTTACTGCAATGTAGACTTTTTTTTTTTTCCCTCCTGAAAATATATTTGAAAGTACTTGGGGTTCAATAATATTTCCAGAGCAAATTTTAAAACTGCTTAAAAGAGTATGCCAGACTGGATTAGCTCTTTATAGAGCTAATCAGAGAGTATTTGGGGAACGCACAGAGCACTGCAATTCAGGTATCATCTACTAAGCATGCATAAAGTTAATTCCACCTAGCTTTGTTTGACTGCTCTTCCATCACTTGACAATTTCCAGTCATTAATATACAAATAATAAATGTTGTTGTCACCAGCTGAATGATAATGAACAAAAATGGCCAATAAAGAGATACTTGAAAAAACACTTGTCAGTTCTCCTTCTACAGTAACAGCTGAAAATGCTTGAGGAAAGACAGACTAAATTAGCTGGTTTCAAAATAAAATTATAGATGCATAATATAAGTATATATTTATGCATACACACACATGTACACAATTAATAGTTGTTTCCTACGCATTCGACATACCATCAACTCCTAGTATCTATTTAGCACCAAAATGCCAAGTTCCTAATGTAAAGAACACCACAGTTCTGACAATGTAGCATTGTGATATGTTTGTCATAAAAACGGAGCCATCAGCAAGAGATAAGTTTTCGTCAATAGGAAGTTCAATTTAAATAGACATACACCTTGCTGCAATAGTCGTATCAATATTACTACCTAACAAGTGCTGAAAGAGGCAAAAAAAGAAAATAAATTGCATGTATAAGCTCCAGCTAATTAAATATCTAGAGCAAATCTTGAGAAACAGCCACCATTCTCTCACCACATTGATTTAGGCCTAACACAGTATTTAAAGATATCAATAAGAAATGACCAAAACTAGTTTTTTTTGTCTCCCATCAGGAGAAATACATAGGGATGCAAATGTTGTTTTGCTTACTAGAGATTCTGCCAGAAGGTTTGTGTCGGCGTCCAAGATTTCAGAAAGAAGCACATAAAGATGAGTAATCAATAATGAAACCACCAACAAAAATGTCGCTTAGATGTGGTGTTGGGTGACATGGTTTAGGGGCAGAATTGTAGTGCAGGGTTAATGGTTGGACTCGATGATTGCAAGGGTGTTTTCCAACCTGAACTGTTCTATGGTTCTATGATTAAAACAACGAAGACTAAATCCCTTTAACCAAGATTTTTACATCAGAATTCCATGTTAAGATGTTAAGAAGAGTTCCTTTACTGAATGAGTGCTCTCATTCCATCTTTCACACGTCCTAGTTGCCAAACTTCAGTAATCCTAAAGGCAGCCTCTAAGCCTCCGTATCTGTTTGCAGCTTCCTGAAACAATAGGACTATGAGCATGGAGGCTACCAAATTAATGCCAGTTTCACTTGGTTTTGTGGTACGTGCTGCTTTGCATCACAGAACAAAGAGAAAAAAACCTCAAACCAACAGTCCCACACCCAGAACTCATTCCCAGATAGGTTTTTGTAGCTTTTCAGATCAAAATATCTTCCAGTTTCTTAATTCTGAACTGGATTTGTATTCAAACCCAACACTTCAGTGTTGCTGCTCATCCTATCACACAATTTCAACCTCTGCACGTTTAAGTCACACACTTAGCTTCTGCTCTCTGTAGAATAACATAACATAAACCCCTATAAATTAACAGGGACTCCACAGACTCTTTAGACTGCCTCCTTCTGTATTTGCAAATAATACATTAAACTTCACATAATTTGTGAATGACAACCCAGTGCTCTAAGATATTTTTGATTTTGCCAAGTTCAAATGCTCTGAAGCATCAATAGTTCATCAATAAGTCCTTCAATATCATACATTGTGATATTTTTAGTAGCTTAAAACTGAGGTTGACAGAAATGTAGCATCCACAGGAGGTATCGTCGGCATCATTATAAAATAATGGTTACCATCCTTTCTTACTTCTAACGTAAAACTAAAGCAGGAGGAGCCTTCGGTGTATTCCTTCTGTATCCTAGCATTACCACAAAAACCCACAACCCAAAAAAACACTTTTCAGCTTCAGATCCATCAGTAGTTTATCAAGCCGACAAAACACCAGTCTGCTCACCTAAGATGAGGACTCCAAACAACACTTGACTTTCAAAAGAAATTGAGACATTTCCTTCTGATATCTCTAGGCCTATTTAGCCTGATCACAAAAGCCTTCTTTATCAGACTCTTAGAGGAATTTCTAAGAAGAACGAGGACCTGCCAAATTTGACACTACTTACAGGCTACTGCCCTGAGAGGGCGTGTCATACATACAGGAGCACAGGCTACCATAAGAAATTGCAAAATGTAGGAAGTCAAAGAAAGAGGTAAAGCTGCAGGGGCAGGTTAAACTCAAGGCAGAATTTGCCTCAAACCACTGTGAACTGGTGAGAAGGAGCAATAGGATCCTAAAAATAGCACAGGGAGAAGAACCTTAAGACACATATGGAAGTTAAGGTGCTGCCATAAGCCACCACCTCTGTGGAGTCAAAGGGTGAGGAATCTTTAAAAGGCCATGGCCAAGCAGGGGGAAACAGCTTGAGTGGTAGCGTTTGGTGTTAGCAAAACACAAGGAGAGCCTGGAGTAGCTTGGCTTGGGACAACTCCACTAAAATACAGCACAAATAACAGAAACTGAACTCCAAGTGAAATCAGTTGCACCTTCTACAGCAGCATAGACATGATTTTCTTTTGCATCAGTGAAATTCCATTATTGTATCCCAATTTCTCCCAGTCAGGACCCAGCTTCAATCAGAGTTTGCCCTTCAGCAAAAGGTACCATAAACTGTCATTAAGTTGCCTTTGAGTACAGAACACCTCCGATTTCTCTGTTCTCTTGTTTATGGCCATTTTAGTTAGATTTTTTTGTGGAGTGAAGAGCAGCTTGGATGAAATACCACATAAAATTGTTTCACTTAGTGTTCTACATTGTTTGTTTGTTGGCTTTAAAAAAGAACAAAAAAAATCTCCCTCCAAAACAAATTTAGTTATTCCAAACAAAAGCAATCACTTGTCCAAATGACTGCACACACACACACCACCTCTGTGGACTGCCACTCTTACTGTACTATTATGACACATTTACAGAAGCTACATAATAGATGAGTTGCAGCAAATGAGAACATTTGTCCAACAGAACTAGAATCTTTTGTATTATGGCAGACAATATTCCCTGCACTTCAGATTGGTTTAAAACCAGATTCACCTAGTAGGTCTTTCTTTAAAGGTAGAGGAGTCTAGCACACAACTTCTCAGACTGAAATTGCTTATGGAAATATCTCCTTATAAAATGAAGGAGGCAAAAGGAACAACACCAGGTCTTACATAATATAGTTGTGGGTTTGTCTGAGGGATGGGGGTTAATAAAGAAAATTCATGTGTGAGTGAGAAAAATATCCACGGGATTTGGAGGGATTGGGGTGAGCATAGCAGAATCTAGCAGTCCTTGACTTTTACTTTATTTTTCATTGAATTTATTTTCTGCTTTTCCAATATAGAGCTTTCTATTTATTTTAGCATAACTCTGTATCTCTGTCATTAAACAATCAAGTTCTAATAAAAACCGTAATGCAAAGAGCCAGTTGTGTAATGAAGAACAACACAGGGTTGGAGGCGGGTTCCTGCCTGATCTCAGCAGCAGATTAGTTTATGCCCTGCAGCATAAGATGGGAAATGTGTTTCTCACTATTACAGTTTTTATTCTGTATTTGTGTTTTATATGGATTTTTAAAGAGAGATAATATAAAGCTTTGGTTCAGAGAATCTCTCTCTCTCTCTATGTATATATGTGTAACTGTATATATATATTTATTTCTCCTCCCAGAGATGAACTGTCACAGGGAAGATTGTCTCTAGAGATGGTACAGTGACTAGTCTGGAATCTAGAGGCAGAAAAAACACACAACCAGAAAAAGAAAAATTTTTTGGACAATACAGACTGTATCACCTGCAATCCCAAGTACGTGTCCTTTTGAGAAATTCTAAACGACCCTTTCTTTCAGCAAGCATCCCGGCGCACTGCAGTGTGCTGCAAGATTATCCTTGTCTAGAGAATGACATAGTTTTATTCATAAAAAGGTAAAAAACATTCAGTTAATTGCTTTTTATACTCACTAAATGTTAACAGTTTATTCACTGGCAGCATGCCAGGAGATCTCCTCCAACAGCCACAGATCCTCCTGTATCTGACATGTATGATCCCCTCCTTTCCTTCCCCCAGTTCTTTACATGTGTTTCTGCACTGTCCTCTACCAAACTTAAAGCTGAGCCAAATCAAGAGCAGCAGTGCTAAAGGGTAGTCAGAAAATAGGACAGCAAAAGTTTTTGAAGTTAACAAAGTAGCATCCTGTTCCTACCACCCATCAAGCATGTTTCTGGATTCTTCATGTACTGCATGCCAGGTTGGGTGATTGCCACTCCCTTTAGGAATTTAACTCTGCAGATAGAGCACAGTTCTTCAACACATTCACCCCCAAGGGCTTGTGAAATTTGTGTAGAGATAACCCGTCTCAGTATACATCAGCCCACTTGCTGAGTGGCAGGTGAGTACCTAACCCACTGTAGCAGTATCTGGGGTTAGCTGTTCTGAAGATATATCTAATATTAGGAAAAGGAGACAATAGGAACAAGGAAATCACATTTATGAGGACTTTAGAAACTTTAGTCCACAAAGGACAGGAAAATGAGGCAGAACCTTTGTACTCAAGTACTAAGTACTTTCTAAGGTTAAGGAAGACTTAAATCTGTTTTGGCCTTAGTTAAAACTTTTGTTAGTTGTTCAGATTTCTTGGCTTTGTTTCTAAACTTCATGTTGCTTTCATTAAGCACATTATGATACAAAGGTCTTGTGCCACCTTTTCAAGAATACATTCAAAACATTTTAAATAAATAGCCTATACTTGATCAAATGAAAAATGCCTTGGGCTGTATCCATGTCTCGCTCATTCTATGTATCAAACAGAGTTTGGCATGACTGAAATAAAAGGTACTTGATGACAAATGGTTAGAGGGCACAGGCTGATATTTAAGAGGTAAGGTTGCACCAAGGTAGCTTTGATGGGCCATTTTGTATTGAGGATAACCAGAAATGACATTTCTTAAAAAGGTCTGGATTGCTAAAGAGAAGGAATGCCCTAAATGCATCAATGAAAACTGCTGCTGAGCATGACTGCTTTTTTTAATATTTTGACTATTTTCAAAGGACAGACAGTCATGCTACAAATGTTTTTTCAATAAATCTCTGGTGAGTACTGGGCATTTCCAAGATCAGTTACACAGCATACTCTTAAAATGATTAAACTGTCTCTCACGGCACTTTAAATGATAGACTACCCAGGAAAAGCACTAGTGCCCCACAAATTAGGAATTGTAGCAGTAGTAGATAAGGTAGAATGAGCTCTGGGCCATTTTAGGACACACCTCACCCTCATTACTGGGCTGCCCCTCTTAGAAAAAAATCTTCCCCTTGTGTAAGGTCATTCAACTGGATTAAAATATCTCACTGTAATGTTACCTCTTTATAACACTTCACATACTTGGATATAGTAGTGCTGGTTGCAGGATGAGCTTACTTTTATATGCACTGTATAAAGATACCACTTGTGTGCTTTAGTTGAAAAGGAAAATTTAGTCTGTGTTTCTGGGCTAGCTCTATCTAAAGTCACAAGCTGCCATGACAGAGAACTTAAATTGTTTGAACAGTTCCCCTGCTCCCTTCTTCAAGTTGTTATTAATGTCTATAATTTAAGCCTCTGTGTTGCTAACATGCATGTGGATATCTCGCTAGTCATATGAATAAAGCTGCATAATTAGTTAGTGGTATAATTTCTAGCCTCCAACTCTTTCTCCCACTTCCCTTTCCCAACACTCCTTGAAGTGACTGCGATTTATGTTGGCGGCAGATCGTGCCACCGTTAGTCACAGAAATACCCTTTGCCTGAGATTTCTTTGAAATTAGTGACAAAAATTAAACCTCCTAGCAGTCACCAAGGATAAGGATATACCACACCAGTTCCTCTGCCACCCACACGTGGGGGGAGCACGATTGTGTTGCTGGGAGGGGAATTTGGGCAGGTGACAAAACGGTTAACTATGCTTATCCTTTCATCCTCCAAACTGACAGAGACGACTTAAATTCTCAGAACTCCTTTTACAGTATCTCCATTTGACAATTTCTAAACATGCCCCAATGTGTTCACCAAGTTCATCTCTATTAACAGGAAATGAAACTGAAATAAAGAGGTGCTCTTCGTGTTGACTGCAGACATTTCAGATTTCATGGCAGCCCGCGTCTTCCCCACGCCTTTCAAATGGAAGAGATAATGCGTGTGAAGAAAAACAAAATTGTAGGTTTAGTAATGTCAAAATCTGATTTATGCCAAAATAGAGATGTCAACAATAGCAGAATAAGTGACAAGTGTTAAATTACCCAAAGAACTAAATTCTGTAATTATTTACCTCTCTGGCACATGATCCTTAACAACCTTCAGACCTAAAAGGAACAGTAGGAACCACTTGCATTTTGAAATTCAGCATTTTTTCTGATTTTAGACAAATGACTTTTTTCCCCAATTTTTTTTTTTTTTTTAGTACATCTCAGTGCCACCAACAGCATTTCAAATAAAACGTCAGCAGCAAGCCCCATAGCTGAATATGCTGGGAGCTGAGTATACAGGCATCTGCAAATGGACAACTTTAATTCGATTCCTGGCACCACTGGCCACGCTGAGAATTCTTCTATCTCTTCACACCAGGGGTTTGCTCTTTTAAGCATTGCTCCCTGAAGGGAAGGAAAAACTAGAGAAAGAGGATTTCCAATGACCCTGCACAGATGAATGAATGTGTCAATGGTGAATATTGGTTCAGCTTTGAAATAGGGAATCCTGCAGTGGTTTCTCTGCTTCAGCCCCACTAGTGAGTTCCACTGTGGACTTCAATGTGCAGGAGGCCCTTTCAGGGACAGATAATAAATGAAAAAGTGGGGGAGAGCAGAAAAAAAATTAATAAATTGTTTAAGAATAATAGAAAGGCATTTCTCCAATTATAACTTTTAAATTATTTCTTAGATAATTTTCTCAGAGATATGTATCTCTTTGGCCTAGCTGGTTACAGAAATTGGTTAAAAAAATAAAGCTTAACTAAGTAAGGAGTCCTTACCAGATAGCCAACATTAAAAGTCAGTGTGCCTTTTCAGCATGTATTTAATTTTGATGGGATTCAGTTTGTTGACTTGCTTGTTTCTGGTGTAAAGATGATGTAGAAACAGTTGTGAAATCAAGAAATTGTTAAGTACTCTCTGCTGCAGGGTGAGAGTAATCTTTCATTGATGGCCGATTTCACAGCAAAACTGGTGACATGCACAAACCAAACACGGAAAGGAAAGATGCCGCTTCTCACCTGTATAACTCTCTTGTTACTCAGGTAAACACAAGAAAATTTGTCTAAGCAGTAGTAGAATACACATTTACTTCTACAAGGCTTTTAGTTCATTTTTATTCAACTACCTATCAATCAATCTCACCATGACACAATATAATTTTCTAATCATGACAAAATTCATGCTTTTCTCTCTTTCTAAATCCAAAGAACATATATTTCAATAAGACAGAAGTCTAATTATTTAAACATGATGTAGAATAACGCTTCTTTAAGGCTATTTCTTTTAAGAACTTTAGTTTCTTAAATTTGCCATGTCATTTAAACTCTATAGCAAAATTTATATAAAAGAATAACATGAGTGTCCAGCAAGGGAGGCTGAATTGTTAAAATCCCAGTAGGTGCTAGTTTTTCCTGCCTTATGTTTACAATAGTTTTATTTGTTTCTAAGACCAAAACCAATATATTCAAAGTGAAACATTCTATTGCTCAACATATTAAGGAAGATAGAAGAGCATCTTTTTTTTTCCTTAACACATACGAGAACAACAAAAGAACCAAAATGAAAAAAAAAAACCAACACAGAAACTCTGCACAGGTTTCTCTACCTTTAAAAATGAGGTTCACAGTCAACTGTTTTTTATACTTGAATGCATACTATTTAAACATGGTATTTCTATGCAAATTAAAGGTTCTCATTCTATAATTGCTAACAAAATATTTACATCTTCCCCTAGTTTGATGTTGTTGAGAATGAAAAAAAAAATGTATATCTAAAGGGACATATACTGGACAATTTCAGTCATTAATATAAAATGCAGATACTGAATATTTTTGGATACTCAGGGGTATTAGCTACACATTTCATAGATATCATCAGATATGATCCTGTTTCAGCTAAGAAAGAATTGGGTAATCGGATTTATATAGTCTACAGCATTTCCTAGGGATGCTGCCTGGGATTTGTCTCTTATTAAATAGTCGAGATGTTAATGTTCTTTTTAAACTATTTTTTAAATACCACGCAACATCTTAATGAAGAGCTGTGCTGATTTCCAATTATGTAAAAATGAATTTGTTTAATCAAGCTACAAGAAGGACAAGAATTTGAACTGGAAAAATTCCATCACATGAAGTAAAGGATTATTAATCATAATAAACATTTTCAATGTCAGACTTGCAGACAGAAACTACACTTCTTAAAGAGAACTCTATATGCCTGTTTCTCCTGCCTTTTTCAAAGCTCTCCAAAACAACACTAAAATGAACTCTGAATGTAATGTTGACTTGCTTTTTAAGTTAATTTGCTTTAATTATAGCCAAAGAAATTCTCAGGAATAAGCCTTAAATAGAGTTACCTTTCATAAACGTGTATTTTCTTTTAAGTGGTATGTGCACTGGAAAAAGAAAGGAGATTCCTAACAAGTTGCTCTGCCTCTGGTCTCAGAAGTGTCTAATAAATAAGGATATTAGTTCATCAGGCCCACCCTCAGCAATATGATAATATATGTTTCCTTTAAAAAACACATTTGCAAACTTGTAAAAGAAAAAAAAAATCTCATTTTTTTTATGTTGTCATAATGCATGAAATCCTTTCATTTTAGTATTCATGATCATTATCAAGTAAATTGTTGAAAAAAAAAAAGGAACAAAATTTTGGCATAATTTTTGGGATGCTAGCAGTACAGATGAGAATTGCTCCCATAACCTCCTCCTGAGTGGTGATATATGCAAAATAATCCAAAACAAGTTGCTTTCCAGTCCCTTTACAGACTACTTGACATCTACTGCTCAAATGTTTCAAACCTTCAGTTGCTGACTGTAATAGTGCACAGATGGAACAATATTTATTCTGTCAGTGGAAAATAATTAGGACGACACCAACTCTGAACATTAAACCAGAAGAAAAAAAAAACATTTTAAAAAAAAGAAAATCACACTTTACACAGTGTGCCACATGATTTGTGAGTTTACAAATAAAAGCTATAAATTTTAATATATTTCTGTTTCATGGAAGGTGTGACCATCTTTGCTGTTGCTGCAGCACAGGGTAGGTAGCAAGAGATGGGCTGGATTTGTGTACAAACGCCCCATCCTTACTGCTAATTCACTTCACATCAGAAACTGCATCCCAACAACTTTCACTCTGCAAGAAGAGCAAGGCAGACTTGCAAATTATTTCACATTATTCTTTGGTCAGCCGCACTGCCCCTGTCACCCAGAGGTCACCCCCCTTGGCCTGCAGTCCTTCAGGTCCTGACTGTGCCCATGCCACGAGCTGGCTGGAGCCGAACTCCAGGCAGGGAGGTGGCCAGCCCCAGCCATTCTGCTTCTCTCCCTTAACTCCAGCTGCAGGCATTACGAGGTTGGTTGTCCTTTAGAATAAAAGATCACGTTTGATAAATCATCAGTTCTGATATATATATGTGCAACCTTCAATATATAGGTGCAACCTCTATCCAAGGACTGGCTCAGAGCTGCTGAAGACTCAAGATCAGACATGTGAACTCCACACAAAAAAAAAAATAGTGGTTTTCAAAACCTCACTAGGGATCTAAATCTGCATTTTTTGGTACCTGAATATTTTAAAAGTCTTCCTGATTTCTGATGTTTATGAGCTTGAATAAAATGGTTCACAAATGCTTAATGCTTTGAAGACCTACATGGTACAGCTCAAATTCACAGGATTAAAAGCAGAGCACAAAGCGCGGTGCTTTGCTATTAGACTCAACTACCTGTCCAATTGTCTTTCAGCACTATTTCCTTTAAACGAATAGACCTGTCAGGAGGGAATCGGCTTTGATGTGCATATGTGTTCATGTAGATCCACCATCCTAACATCTTACTCTACAGCAGCTTACCTTTGCAGGAAAAAAGGAAAGAAGTATATGCTGTAAGCAACGTTGACTTCTGTAATTTGGAATGGCAAATTAATTGAGACTCCAAAAAAACAGGAAAAAAAAAGGAGTATCAATTGCCCACAGCTGAGTAAGTGTTAACATTTTAGAAGTAATGAATCACTAAAAAAAAAGTTATGCTATTAATTGTTGTTCTAAGGTAAACTAGGCAGAAACAGAACTGCCTGAGAAAGTGAGATCTCAAAGGCTTCTTGTCTGTGCAGTGGCATGACCCACTAGAGGTGTTTAAAAAAATACATTTGGAAATTCATACTTTCTGTGTTGGTAGGGTCCTTCACCTAACATATCTCAGCAACTAGGAACATGGTGGTGGAGAATTTCACTTTGACTCCATTCATATTACACAAAAAGTAATGATAATGAATATTTTTTTCACAAACCAGATAGAATAAAGAAATGCTTCCTCAACAGTTTATAGTCTTCCAGCTATAGCAACCAGTATAATTAAGGGTATTATCTACTTCTATAAATATGACTTTTCTCAGATCAGTGAGACTAATTCTGAAATTTAATTATTTTCATCTGAAAAAATATTTTAAAGCACTTTCTAAACTAAGATACTAAATGTGCTCCGTAAGATTTATTTATTGATATTCATGTCAAACCTCAAAGGTCACTAAACTGCAATCTTCCATTGTAAAATAGAAAAAATATTTTTTGCAAACTTAATTCAAATGCAGGGCACAACATAATGAGTAAACCTGCAACAAAAAATTAAAAATAATAAATTGCACCTTACTTACTGATGATAATATCTTCTGTGGATGTCAGACAGCATCTCTACTGAAACCATACCTCAGCTTGACAACAAAGCTGGAAGTTACTCAAGTGTATTGTAGCCAACTGTCAGATTTAAAAACAGCCACAACATACTATAAATGGCATTCAGCCAATTTCTTAAGGAACACAATGACCCGAACTTTATTCTGAAAACTCAGTTTGAAAGCAAATCTATTCCCTAAAGTAATTTTCAGCACTGCTTAAAAAGCTTGGAAAAATCAGATTAGAGCAAACCAGGTTATGTAGATGTTATGAGAATGTAACTTCTAAAAATAACTTTACAGATCAATTCAAGTAAAATTCAAATACAGAGATCTCACCTTTCACAGAGCCCTGTACTTCTATGTTCTATAATTCTGGCCCCAAACTATCAGATTTATACAGTCTACATAGTTAGTACAGTTTTTACACAGCCTGCAATATAAAACAACCTCAGTGCATTGAAGATTTATGCCTTGAGAGGCTTATGTGAACACATTACATACAGTATCTGATAGAACTGCTGTACTGCATGCTATATTTTGAAATTACTGTAGATGCCTAAGAGAAAAATTAATATTCCCTCAAACAAATAGGCATGCATATGTCTTACTATAACCTGTAACAAGGCACAAATTTCCCTCTATTTTTTCTATGCAGTATTCCCATCACCATTGCAAACTACCATAAGCAAAACCACAGAATCTTGCAGATTAATGAAAATAAAAAAGACGATAATAGTAAATACAGCCAATGCATGAGGTGCAACCATTGAAAGTGTGCCATAATCACGGAAAATGCACCCAGGTAAATGCTTAGTAGAAACTCCTATGAACTAACAGGAGTGACACATAATCAATGCAACTCCTATTAAAGCATTATTAAGATGTAACCTTGTTTATTCTAAGTAACATAAAATGTACCCGTTCACACATAAAAGCCATCCATGCACTACCTAGCCTATCATAAAAAATGATCAGATACAGTCTAAAGGAAAATGTTCACAGATACTTCAGAAAAAGCAGCATATACTAAATGCTTCAATATATGTGGTTCAGAAAATAACCTGGGTGTTATTAAAGTATGACAGCATACGTTGAATTTATTCTTTCCAAACAGCATTGACTAAATGTCTCTGTAAAATTGATTCCAAGGGATAGCAGTTTACTACTTTGTGTATTCAAATTAAGTTACTGTTTAGCTAAAATATCACATGCAAGGAAGAAATGGAGTTAGTCTCAACATGTGGCTAAATAAGATAACTTGTTTCATGCACAGCAGCTCTATAGACTTCATTGTCTGCTGATTTATGACATCTAACTTATAACTAACATTAGGAGCCATTTATACAGGAAAAGTACTGTGCTTAATTTCACTTTCACTTTGCTAGTGAGGAAAACTACATCAACTTAAAGCACCATTTACCTTATTCACACTACAGCCAAGTCTTTGAAAGGATTTTGCTAACATGAAAATTAAGGATCAGATTTCTTTTCACGCTTATCACACAGCTGTGGCACCAGGAAAAGAACAACACAGGCATATTCTCAGGTTCAACAAAGTAATTTATGATTTAAATGAAGCATATTTATTCATTCAACATTTTTTGTGCCATCTAGAAAGTCGAAATTATGTCTAATGCCATCAAGTCTAAGTGTGATAATACTAATATTTCACAGCAAGTACTTTCTCAGGGCAAGTGCAAATTAAGGAAATAACGAGCAATTACAATTCCTGTTGTGGTCAACAATTCTTCTCAAGATTATCACTAGCTTCCCATCGAAAAACACTGACTTACTCAGCTTGAAATCAGGGGGAGTTTTTGCTTTGAGCAAGGTCATTCTCATAGGCAGCCTACAGTGAAGCAAAGGTAACAGTCATGTTGTAACCATATGTAATATAATAGAGAATGGTGACAAAATTCCAATTATATTTATCTGATCTTTATTTGTAGTGTTGCTAAGTGTTTCAGAATATGCAAAACCAGTAAATAATGCCGCAGAAAGTTCCAAATATAAAATCAATCTCCTCAAATACAGGAACTCAAAAGAAAAAGAAAGTTGTAATAGCTTTGCATAGACTGTCATTGTAAAATTTTGCTTTCCATTTCTACAGTTTTCAACCTTCTGGCTTAGGCTATTCTCTCTTTGAAAAAGATATCCCCAGTGAAGTCTAAGAATTTCATAATTACTCTAGTTATGTGATGTTTTTCTGCAATTTTCATATTAAAAATACCTGTGTTAGCACTGTAAGCATCTGAACTCTTTTTTGTTAATTAGGTACAGGAAAAAGCGTCCTTATAAAAATTATTCTCTGCAGTATTTCTTTCTTCACCTGTTCTACAAGATAATGTAGCACTGTAGCATAGAAAAATTAATAAACTCCTTTTGTGGCTAAAAATATATATTTGTTCTTCTTTTATTAGTATTCTCTTTCTTCCTTCAACCTAAACCACATGACATTTTGACTTATAATTGCATTTTTATTTTGACATGTTTGGTTTACGATATTTGTTTCTTAAATCTCTTTCAGAACTCTGCGGAGCCGATATACACATCAATGCCTGCTCAAAGTAACGAAACTGCAATCCAGTGGAATTAAATGCAGTTGTGTTTTGATGCTAAAATAATCTTATAAACACAGTTTCACCGAGTAACAGTAGTGAGAAAATCTCAGGAGGCTCAAGAAAAATCTTTTTGGTTCAAAGACTTACCCTAAAATTTTGACTGTTTTCTACTGAAAATTATTTCCCTTTCTCCTTCCTCCCCATGCAAAAACTGTTCATTTGGAACAGGCTGGTTTTACACCTCAAGAGGACAGAGCAAAGGGCATCCTGAAGATGGAGAGGGGACAGCAGCACTTTACCTCATAGCAAAGATTGTAAGGTACAAAGAGGATGACTTTGGTATGAACCATTTGTAGAGAATAGTTGTGACCATGCAGAAGGAACAAAAACTAGGACACTGTGTTTTAACCGGGTATTCAAGAGCGACATTTCTAGTGGTGAAGAACCTCAGTTCTCACACAGAGCCTGGGACAGTGATTCGCTTCAGAAAAAATACTTTCCTTCCTCCTGCCCATTCTACACAGAAACTCAGAGTAATCAATTCCAAAGCAGGCTGAAGTCTGGGAAATTTAACAGCTCAGGCATAAATCTTCATTCCCAAACCCTTCCAACCTGTCATGATTACTATCAGTCATTTTTACTAATTAAGAAGAAAACAAATATTTCTCACTTTTCGCTGTGGGGAAAAATACTTCCTGTGAGACATACAGATGGAAAATTATTTAGCAAATACTATTTTTCTCCAGAAATAACTTATAAATAACTAATAAATAAAGTGGGCCATGTCCCAGTCTCCAGCCTTAAGGACAAGTGGCACAGTATGGAGGTTAGTGATCTTGAGCCTATGCTTGAGTGTACGTCCTGGCTCCATTTATTTTGTATGATGTAGCTCTGGAGACTCCAGAGGAACAGCAGAACTCTGAAGAATGTCACTGACATTAAGTGCTTAGTAAAGACGGTGAAATATCCATGCTAACTTCCTATTTATTAGACATTTTTTCAGGTGTAAAATACACAGGACATCACTTTAAAACACAGTGAGACAAACTCCAAGTTTTCCAGAAGTTTCTGTAGTTCTAAAACAATTATGTCCAAAACAGAGAAAGAAAGATCAACCAAAAAACCAGGATGAACCCCCCTTAAAAAAGGCAAATCTCAAGTTTTACTTTTGCAATGCAACTTGCTTCTACTCACTATTTCCCTGAATTTCTATTGAGATCTCTCTTCTTCCTTCTTTAATGAGTTCACATCTATGAATATATTAGCTGTAAACTAAAAAAGAAAGGAAGACTGTTGGGAGAGGCACATATTTTCCACATCTGGATTTGATTCAAAGGAAGGGGGAAGTCAAGAAAACAGGGACACGATAATGGCTTAAAGAACAGAGGGGGAAATGCGATGGACATCGGGAAGAAAATACTAATTTTGATGCAAATAATCATCAGTTAGATGGCATAGTTCATGAATTATGGAACGGAATCCAATCAGTAAGAAATGCTTTTAAGGTTTGTTGCTATGACTCCTTATGTTCTTAAACAAAGTGGAAAAGTTTGAACTGCTGCAGCGTGTAGAATGAGCTATTGCAGGAAAGCAAAATACATTGAAACAGCAGTCAGACTGGAACACAGATACTGAAATGCATGTGTTCTTTAGGAGAAACAAAAATAGATGGAAAAGAGCGTTTGATGATGTTACAGACTGTGAAGACATAAAAAAGGATATGTTGGATAAAATACTCTTGTCATGTCAAAATAATAGATGCAGAAAAAAAAATGCAGTATGCTGGAACAGTCCTAGAAACTACACACTAAAACACCCACATTATATCTGGACTCGGAGGGACTGGTGGGGGAGGCATCAATATTTAAGGAGGCAGAAGAAGTGAATTGATTGAGACAATAGTTCTTCTATTAGTTTAAAGATTCAATACATATATATATATTGCAAAAATTTGGGACGCAGTTCATAGTGGGTATATCAAAGTTAATTAATGCCAAGCTAATTTCTTTGGTAATATGGATGATTTTAAGCATAGAAAAGTACTGAATCATCTAACTGCACATCTACGTATATATGATAGGTTACTTTATGCATTAACAGCTGAACTGGAGGAAACTTAGTAATGAAGGTCCTCAGAATTCAGTTTGAAAAACTCCCTTAAATTCATTACTGAATATGAATATGACATAAGAAGCAGGAACACTCAGTGGAAACTTGCATACGACAGAAAATTAGGAGGCACCACCAATAGAAAGAAAACCCAAAATATTGTACAAGTAAAACATAATGTTACATGTAAACACTGGTAATTAACAGAAAGTAGTAGCACAAAGCATGAATTAATAGTGAAAAAGTTGCTACAAGTTGAAACTTAATCACAAAGAAAAGGAAACGGAAAAAACCCTGAAACGTATAAGCTGATTGAAAGATGGACTTTTACCAACTGATTTGATGTAAATATTGAAACAAGCTATACAGTTGTGAAATATAAACAGGCAATTTTTTTTGCCCAGAAAGTATTAATGTCATCACATAGCAAAACCTCACTGGAACTATAATTCTGATTTTCTCCAGAGAATAGTAATTTAAACTAGAAGAAGAACAAGGAAAGACTACAGGGATGACACTGGGGATGAAAAGTTTACATTCACAGAGAATGAGAGACGCTGGCTTGCTCTACTCTGCCAAGACTGAATAGGAATATGATTCTTCTGTAAAAATATAATCAGCAAAGCATATACACTGGAGATAAACTATTTAAGTCAAAAAGACAACATTGGCACAAGAACAAATAAGTAGAAAACAGCCACAAATAAATTTATGCTGCAAATTAGAAGATTTGTAACTCCCAGGGCAGTAACATTATTGAACAGCCAACCAGAGTCCTGAAGGACAAAAATAATTAGCTCATGTTAAGATACAGCTTTATCATTTTATATTATAATATATAGTGACAGTAAGGGACTGGATTTGAGATTCCCTAGGCCCTTTTGTATTTTATATACCCATCTCAAAAGGGTTACAGAGCTCTTCTTAGCCTGTGGAAAACTGATGGGACTAAGCCAGTAACGAGAACATTAAGAGAAAGGCAGGAAATATTAACTTTCACACTAAGGAACAAATTATTGCATTTCCAAACTGGGGCCAGCTCCTCTATATGCACCTCAGAGAACAAGCAAAGTAAAATTCTAATTGTGTATGTCTATATGTGGGTATATTTCAAGATGGTTTTGGGCAGGAAAGGGGTAAATAGAAATAATAATATTTTTCTGCTCAGTTCTTCAGCATAACTCACTTCCTTGTCCTCAGTTACCTAAAGGTTAAGCTCAGAACAGCATTGCAGAACCTTGAATTTCTCCCACTCACATGGCAAAACCATTCATCGTTAGACATGCACCGACTGCTTCATTCCTGTTTAAATAGCAATGCACATTTTTCATTTTTAAAAATACTTTTTTCTTCATTTTAACTAACAATCACCCACCGGTGCCCTGCAGTATTGGCACCTACACTGCTGTGTGATAAAATTCTGCTGGGCTACTTGCAGAGACCTCAAAAATACTCATTTTGTAATATGTATTTTTCTGCTGAGTATTTCTTTGGTTGGTTGGTTCATTAGTTGTTTGGTTTCTGTGGTTGTTTTTCTTTTTTTTTTAAATAGATATCTTCAGATACTGCTTAGAGATTGTGAAAAGTGGTTTTCCTTTTATGAACTTTAAGCATGTGGCAGTGATCAAATGGGTACAGCTGTCCTTTAAGGACATTGGCAATTATTGTCATCATACCTCCTGTTAGGCAGTTCAAATTGCTTAAAACTTTGATAATGATTACTTGACTGCATTTAAATGAAGGTCGTTTACCCTTCCATTCCCTCCTTATATAGCGTCTTTCCTGAAACACGCCTCAAGGCCCTTTCCAAAGAACACTAATCAGTACACAAAATTATATTGAAGCAAATAACCTTGTCACAAATTCCATTACACAGTAAAAGCTAAATAAAAAATAATGGCTTTCCTGTCTATATTTAAAAATATATATCCACTTAGTGTCAAGCTTTTCAAGTAGAAGAGAATGCCACAGAAGAGCACAGATCATACTGCACAGCAAGGAAATGAAAAGTAAACTATCGCTACAAAACACTTAACCAATACTCACCCTGCCTTACCAGTACAATAGGCAATTGCGAAAATCAATATTTTTTAAATGCTGGCTCATGTTAAACTCAAAAATTTTCAATGGGAATTTCAAAGGAACAGCTGAAGCCATGTCCAAGAGGGCCAACCAGTCAGTGGAACAGAAATCGCCTTGTCTTGCAATAATAACTGTTTTAAGGTTTGATTGAGGCAAGACTGGCATCAATCTGACATTTACTTAAGGGAGAACTGCAACCATTTCACCCAGCCTGCCAGTTCAGAACAGAAGAAGGATTTTTTTTTCCCATAAATAAAGGTAATTTCTTATCTGTGTACACATACAACTTCCTACACTAGCTCAGACAAGTGAATGTACTTCCCTTGCTTGCAAGTCTTGACAGGAGAAAAAAAGACTGATAATGTCACTCCCATTCCATACTGGGCTTGTGGCCCGCTTACTGGTAACCCCAACACTAACTGTAAATATCGTAGTCTCCACAAAATCCAGCAGGCTCATTCACTTGCTACAAACTGTCATAAGTAAAGAGAACAAGTAAAAGCAGCCTGGGAAATGCCTTTCCTCCTAATCAAACAAGTGACTTGATCCACTCTAGTGGCAACAGCCCTTTTTTTGTCACAACTCTGGGACCATAACAGAAACTACAGAAAAACTATGCACACAGGATGCTAAAATGACAAAAAAAAAAAATCTTAGTTTGCTGATAGGTATAGCATTGTATTTATAGCGTTCTCTGCGCTGCAGGATACCACACATACCACAAAAATCCCGTGTTGCAGGTATGTTCTGTGGTAGCTTCTCATCTGAAAAAGCAGAAACAAAATGACACCAACAGCTACCCTTCTGAAGAGAGAAAACATCTTAAAAATGAGAGGACAAGACCTGCCCTATATCCCATTTAATTTAACTCCTTTTTTTTTTTTTTGTCTGACAGAAATATGACAGGGAAGGGAAGGGGAAGAGAAGAAAGATTAAATACAAGGAAGAGCAGTAAAGATGTCCAGAAATGAGAGATTCCTTCAACCCCTTAGCCCAAGTATTTGCATTTCTGTCAATTTTAGCTTGTGAAAAAAAGAGGTTGAGGAAATAAAATACAAATTAAAGAAGAGAAACAAAACATTTGGGAATCTCATTTTAAAATTAGAAAGAAAACAATTGAAATACAAATAAATAAAACTCTCACTGCACAGTAATCCATAAGATGTCTGTACTTAAAGTGATGAAGCAGCCTTCGTTCAGAGAGTCCTGGCTGCTGACAGTTATACACAGTTTTGCATACTCTATGGTGATCTTTTCACATTAAAAAACAAACACAATTTTCTTTTGGAAGCTACAAACTTCTGCAATTCCAACTGAAATGACTTATTGGCCAATTGACACTTCTTGAATTAATTCTTCTTCAAGTATAACCTAGGAAATTCCATCTCCTATCAGTTATGTCAAATTTGACAGCCTCAGGTGAAACTTCCCTTTTCTTAATTATTTTATTATCCCATTAATTCTCCCAATCCATTACTTACACTCCTATGTACCCCTCTGAAGAATTTCTCTTCTTGCTTGATGTCTACACCTTTCAAGAACCACAAATAAACAATGCTCTCTCTTTGCAATCTCCTTTTTATACTAAATATGTTTCACTACTGTCATATCCCTTCAGAAATTAACTAGTGTTAATGCATCAGGTTTTCTCTGCCTTTCCTTTAGTGCCAGTTCCAGAAGGAACCAAATTGATGCTCTCAGAGCCAGAGGTGTTCAGTTTTCACTTCTGTGTGCGCCGACAGTTACATACATGTGCTTCCATACCCTCTGCCAAAAAGTACTTTTGAAAATTGTATATTGGAAACCATATTATAGCTGTTGCCTACTGTTTCTCTATATGAAGTGGCAGTCAAAGGTGAAATGCACCATGTTGTACATCTATCTATCAAAAAACCATTGTGTGTTTTGGTGGCCACAGTGAAGAGCATAGGCCAGATAGCACTCTCAAAACTGCTGATCCCTGGGACAAGCTGCCCACAGAGTCTAGGGAATCTCCATTCTTGGAGACTGTAAAACCTCAGTGGGACAAGGCCCTGACTGACTCATCTAAATTTGAGTTAGCCCTGCTCTGACCAAACGGTTGGGCCAGATGACCTCCAGAAGTCCCTTACAATCCAACTAGTGCTCTGTGAGTCACTTTTGATCATTCCAGAAATACAGAGTAGGACCTCAAAATCAGATGTGTACTGAACTCCCTGTTAGATCTTGTGCTGTGCTATTATTTCCCTTATAGTATGATACCAGAGGCAAGAAGTAAAAAGGCTGGACCTCTTCTCCCAGCAGTATTGCCAGGAGATTTAGGAGATTATTCAGCTTCTCTTGGACTGTAGCCATTTTTACAAATTGTGAGAACAGATCACACTGCAACGGGGAGACATCCTCAAGGGAATATATAAGACAATCGCCAGCACAGCAGTCATATCACCCGCAACAGGGTAAAACATGGAACCATCCATTGTTTTGATAATTCCAGAAGGATAACAGTCAGCAAAGCCAAGTATCGTGTCACCACCTTTGCCAAATGATGCCAGCTCTTTCTGGAATACAGGTTTCAGTTGTTTTTGAGAAGGCCCTAAGTATATGTATATTGCTGCTGCCTCCCAACATTAAGGGCAAAAATTGAGCTTGTCTTGTCTCAGACAGTCAATACATAACCTAGAAATACTGCTGTCAATCTAGCGGAGATTAGAAGTGGCTGAACTTTCACTACTTTTTCTAAATTTTCTTGAGAGTACTCTTACTTCTGCACACTGAAATGGAGGATCATATACTTCATCTTCTTTAAGACCTTCCTGTCCTTTTGCTACTCAGTTATGGCAAATCAAACCACTGTAATACTATTTCCCCGACACAAAGATCAACTCAGTGCTTTTGGGGACAGTCCCTGCTCACAGCAGTATGGAGATTATTTTAGACACAACTGGAAATGGCAAAGTCCCTTTGGGGTGGGCTTTTGCTAGCTTAGTATCTAATACAGAATAAATACGTTAAGAGCTCCAAGTCAAGTGTAGTATATTTCAATAAAAAGGAAAATAATAAGAAATAAAGCTATTAATGGCAGTACAATAAAAATAAAAAGAAAAAATACTCAAAAATAAGTAGCAAATCAATTAAGCACAAAACCTGAGAGAACAAAGAAGTGCTCAAGGCTACCAAGTGCCTAATTCTAGAGAGTTCATTCTTCAAGATCCTAAGTATCACAGCAATGAGTTGGCAAAATAAGCATATAAATAATTTCCAAACCTTGTGTGTTTTCTGGTAGAAACATGTCTACCCTAAAGTAAAATCAGAATTTCCTGAATTGGTGTTCAGCAATCAGGACAGCAGCTTGCCAAACTGGCTTTTTAAAAATGCTTTTCCTTAGAGAAGATTGATATTGTCTTCCACAATTACATTTCCTCTAGAAGTAATTAAAGGATAACATTTTTCATAGTAATTTTTAAAAAAACTGATTTTCAAATGTTGTAGAGGTACAATTAATTTTTAACTTTAGGCTAGATTGTCAGAATAATGAAACACCGAAAAGTATTTTCCACACAATATATACAAAAAAACGAGCAGACTATAAGCTCTCAAGAGGAAGCCAATATTCAGATTTCCTCAAAAAATTTAACAACGGTAGAATACGTCTAGACAAGAAATTCAGTTTTAAAAAATCAAAATTATTTTGAAAGGAAACGCTGTCATATGTCATTCAACTCTTGAATCTTATACACTCAGGAAGAAAATAATGTAAAGTTCTATGGCTGAGGATGCAGTGATTATTCTGATTACCTGACAATTGTGGGTTTTGATTATTTGATAATCACAGAAGCAGGAAGATTTATTTTTTTACTTTGCTACAAATGTAATATATATTATTGCCTCTGCTAGAAAAGCTCAGAGAGCCCGACTAAAGATTGCACATAATTCCCATAGTATCGTCTTCATCACTGTATGTCAACCATCATGCCTCTCAACCGCAATCATATGATAGATACTCTGTCTTAAAGGCGATCACCACAACGCAGCCATTTCTGGAGCAGAGTGACATGTGCTATTAGCACGTGGCAGATTATGATCCCTGTGCAGAAGAATGCTGTCTGTCTAAAACTACTACTGAAGAAACACAGGTGATCTTCAGTAAAAGAGAAACATGGCATCTTCATGACAGAAAAAAACAAACCATGCAACTCAAAACTATAACTGCTGTAAGACAATAACTACTTATGATCTCACTTACTCAAAAGCTTGTACATCTAGTAGCAAGGTAACCTTACCACACTGTCTGGAGAATTGGTTTAAGATATCTCAGTGGGACTTAGAGTACCCAGACATAAACTGGCTGAACTGTTAACCTGAAAGAAACCATTCAGTATTGCCCTAGAATTAATTAGTTCCACTTTAACATGGAAAAGGGTTTCAGTGGGAAAAGTGCCAGAATGAGAGCCATCAAAACAGACCTCTGGTAATCACTAGAGAGCAGGAGTATTAATCTATCTGATTAATCTGTTGAGCTGTAATAGTTCCTCAAGGGCAGTGTGATGAGTTGGTAAGTGAACCTGGTGTCATTCTGTCCCCTGCTCCAGAAGGATACAGGTCTGTGCAAGAAAGCTTGCTGGCAATAGCAGTGCTTCCTATTTGCCCTGATAAGAACTGGTCAAAAGCAGCTGGATACTTCCCCAGAGAGTGGATACTACCTGTGCTGACAGCTTTGCAATGCTTTCACCAGAAGCGTAGTGGTTTTGGCAACATTAAGTAGGGATTGAAGCACTCGAGAGGAATAGTTGGAGATGATACTAGAGCTATCATGGAAGCCAATCCGGATATAAGAATAAAATCAATTCTGTCAGAAGAAGCCTCCCTGCCAGGGAAGCAGCAGAAGCTTTCGATAGCCAGAGGAGAAAAGCTACAGAGTAAATACGATCACAGCTGAACACACATCTGCTGCAAGCCTCTTCCCACATTAAAGCAGGTATGCTGCATTAGTACACCTTACAATTTGTGGCTTCTGATGAGTATCGGAATGTTGGGAGCTACTAGGTCTGGGGAGGGAATGATTTCACCGTATTTCAGAGAAAATTCCCTGCTCTCCCTTTCAAATAACAAAAACATATTTATCTCATCTGGTCTCCATGAGAAAACTTATTAAAGCTATCTAAAACAGAGATGTTGGAGAAAGCATGATGGTAAAGATGGCGTTTTCTGCCAACCTCCAGTAAGGATTCAGAAATGTTTATGGTATCAGTAAACTGCTACAAGCATTTGGACTGACACCCAAGGGCAAAAACTAAGATAAATGCCAGTCACTGCCAAGGACAATCTGCAATTCAGAATTTCACAGACAAAATACGAGACAAAGGGAATAAACAGTAAATTATTATGAAACAAGTGTGGGTAGAGCCCTTCCCATATGTTCATTTGCGAAGCCTAGCCATGATGATGACTATGAAACAAACAGAAATGGACAGGAACAAAAAATTTAACATATCAAATTATTCCATGAAAAGCCAAAAATGAAGACAATGACACAGAGTTCAGAAAAGCTGCTAATGCTGAATCATCAAGAGCCATAAGTACATCTGTCCAGATTCCTGATGCTGGAAATGCTCACACAATTTCTGTCACCTTTTCAAAAGGCAGTATTTCCTACTGAACTAAATAGAAACCTATCCTATCTTAATCAGCTAGTCTCCCCTTGGCAGTTGCATAGGTGTAGAATATTTCTAAAAGGGAATCAGGTCACCAAAGGAAGCATCTATTGAGCATCTTTTACTCATTGACTTTCTATTTTCCCTCTGTGTATTACACATTTTTCCCCTCCTCTGTTGGCCACCTCAGCTCCAAAATCACACTAGGAGTCAATCATTTTGCAGTCTCTGACCTAGAGTATTGATTCAATGCTGTGAAAGACAGCATTCAGTTATAATCTGTAACTAAACCATAAAACTATTATCACTTTCATTCATTCACTCCAGTTATATGACTAAACTTTTAACTTCTTTCATCAGCTCTCAACAGGAGTCACGTTATGCTGGCAAGACAAAAAGTAAAGAAAAAAAAAAAAGTTCAAACAGGCCTTTTGGAACATAATCAGATCATGCTTTACAAGAAGTTCCCCTCTACAAAATAATAGTAGGCAGCCCTTGAATATCCTTCTTTGAAAGACAAATTTAGTTTCTTTACCTATAATTTTCAAATGGACACATGTGATTTTCTTAACCTTTCTTAATAGACTTGTTTCCCACTATTTCTGGTGTCTGTATATAGACACCAGGCTCCCATGAAATATCCCATTAGTCTCACTGCTGATTTCTGGTTTCACCTGATGTCACCTTTCATTACCACAGGCAGTTCAAAGCTCAGGCATTCTGCCATAGCTGAGGAGACATAAAAGACTAAAAATGACTTTAGAAAAATTATTTCTCTGAAGAAGTCTAAGAAGAATTTAAGTCTTCTCTCTCCATTATTTTTCCTCATCAACAATTATTCCAAAACATGAAGTGTTTTCCCAATTATTGTCACATTCACGATTAAAAAAAAAAAAAAAAACACCATTTTCATAACTTTACAAGCCTATAAGGCATAAAGAATATTTTTAGATAAATACAAGATGAATTCTAATGGAATCAATCCCTAAGCTTGGAAATTATAAAAATGCAGGTAAAGAAATCAGTTCTATCTTTTCTTGTATGGCTAGCCTGTCTTGTCAAGCCAATATAGATGGCAAGAAGTAAAAACAGTAACAAGTATTTCCAACAAAGAGGAGAGAGAAAGGAATCATCATCAGAGAGAAAACATTTAATGAAGTACTTTAACCAGAAATTACTTTAGTTACAGAAGACAAATAAAGATGGAAAAACAAGCAATCAAAATAGTCTGTTGATGGATCTCAAAGCTTTTCTCTTGCAGAGCCTAATAAAAGAATACACTGAGAATTAATTTTCTTTATACTGTTAACTCATTCTGTGTTTGTATCTCCATGATGAAAGGATATACCTGATGGAAGTCCACTAGTCTTTACTGGACAATTTGCAGACCTGAATTATTAATTATGCTACCAATGAATCAACAAGTTTCAAAGGCTTGACATTTTGTGGAAGCTTAGCACAAGACACTAAAGTATTGCCTGAAAGTTATCATCCCAACTGAAAAGGATAATGAAATCTTCCATTGGCATAAAGAGGAAAAAGAATATCATAAAGCTACATCTGGAAACACAAACCAGACATTTCACATGAAATAGTTCCTGTCTGCTGTCAATTTGAAATGAAGATAATCAAGGATGCATTCTTCTTCCTCCCTTATAAAATTCTATTAAATACATCAAATTCAAATCATGAGAACCTCATATGTCTTAGAATGGGAGCAGAAGCTTCTAAGTTGAAGAGAAATAATTCTGAAGGAGGTAAAAAAATAAGTTCCCTTACCCCAAGATGAACCTTTTAGTCTCTCTTCCTCAACTCCATCCTTTTTAAGATGAAGGTTGCAAGACGAATCCACAGTTAGATGGATACAAGTTACTCTCACCTGTTAAAACGTATCTTTCCACAAAAAAGAATTCAAGGGAAGAGTGAAAAGGGTTTGAGGTTGAGCTGACGGTTTTATAGCAGCTGGTCAAGAAGTCAAATCCAAATAACCTCTTGTTTTTATCAGAATATAATCTGAGGAATGTTGTAGATTAGAGACCCAAACAAAGGAATTTTGAACTCTCGATATGCCTAAACAACTTGTCTCATCTGAGAAGTGGTGGGGTAAATCTTTTGTAGCGACTCACACTCTTTGCCGAAGTACTTGTTAAGTGGTCCTATTCAAACATGGATAACCCATTTAATCGAAAAATTCTTTGGGATCCTTAGGTTTGGATGAAAGTCTAGAATGACAGTATTTAGCTAATGTCTACAAAGAAGTGATGTGGAAGGGCTGTGGGGAACTGAAGTTTATAGCAGGAAAGATTTGGGACTTGGACGCTGTATTATGCCAAGTCCCACATACAAGTCATTTCATTTTTTCCTTTGGACGATGGATTAATCCCATTCCACTACAGCAGTAGCAAGTTGTAGGACACTTTTTAAGCATACCAAGCTGTTCCTAATCCTGTTGCCAAACAAAGTAAGAATATTTTCTTTGATGTGAAGAAAAGTTACATTCCTTCCTTCTTCAGTTGCTAGCAACATTGAAAAACTACTTAGGTGAATGGCTAGCTATTGTTAAAATCTTGTTACGCGACATATCAGAAGTCTCATTCAGGTCAAGTGACAGAGATATGGAGATCAGCAAGGGCAGAAAATAAAGGAAAAAAAAAGAAAAGGCGAAAAAGAGAAATAGACTTTCATGAACACTGTTTTGCTTAGCAGAACCTGATGCATGTCCAGAGCACTTTAAGTGTACCACCAGGTAGAAATGATAGAGAGGTAAGTCAACAAATATACGTGAAAGATATTTTCTGTCCGCTGTTAGGAGGGCTGGAAGTGCTATGACACAGGAGCTGGATAAATTACTTAATCTCAGAATTTCTCTTCGCTCTGTGATGGCCACAAATCTGCCTTTCAACAACCATTTCATTTTCTTTGTTGTTGCCCAATATTATTTTCCAATCTATGCCATGTTTTATAACAGATCTGTAAAGTTTCAGAGTGCTACAGAAAGCATACAGAAATGCAAATCAAACTACCAGTTAATGCCATTTCTGTAAGTAGCAGTCATAATAAATAATTGAAATAATGTGTACTGCTGATTCACAGTGAAGGAAAAAAGCTCTACTGTACCTGGCTGACAGAACCACAGATACTGCTGAAGACAGGAACATTACACTTTTACTATTGAGATGTATGATGCCTTCAACCGAATACCAAATCCTAGCTGGCTAGAAAAGAATAGAATGACAGCACAGTTGTGTCTGAGAATCCATGATAACATACGGTAATCCAACAAATACAATATTTTAAACAAATGTTGTTCAAAAGCATTAGATTCTCTGAAGATCCATAACACACCAAGTTGTTGTCCTTCTCTATTTATGTGCTGCAGGTAGTGTAATAGCTCTCGTACTTCGTAGCATACTGGAAGTTCATGCCATAGATGATTTCACAGTATAATAGAATAGTTTCAGCAGGAAGAGACCTTGAAGATCATTGAGTCCAGCCTTCATCCCGGTCCTATCAACCTGCTAACTGTAGCTCTTTCACAGCAGTCTCAAAAATTATTTCTCATTTGCCAAGGCCCTGTTGACAGTCCTCCACCCCAGGAAACCTTCCAAACAATTTCATGCTTTCTGGACATTTGTTAATTATGTGGAAAAAGAAAAAGATATTTTATTTCACCTGTGCTATTGCAAAACCAGCTATCTTGGTCAGTTACCACACTGGCCTTCCTGAAAACAGACCTCTGCTTTGTGTAAACATATATACTGTAGACAGAACAGTTTTGTGTGTGTCTAACTAAGAGGTGAATTACATATTTTTAATAGACTATTTTCTAATAATATAATTGTCAAAATAGTGGGGAATGGGGGAACCCAATCTCCAAATTCAATGGGATAATAATCTTTCTCTTGGACCCTGAACCTATCCCAACAAAAACCCCAGAGAACTGGTAAACAAATTTATCACGTTATTGTTGGCGTCACAACAGAGGAACTTTTAATCTATTTCAGCTTCAATCATATGATCCAGTAGCCTAAGGGAAGGGATATTAATAGCAGTCGGGGCAAAAAGAGCAACTTCTGTCAGCCCAGAAGCAGGCACCAGGTCCTCCCCACCCACCTGGGTGCCTGGGGCCGGTGGGCCGGGAAGCACAGGAGAGGGCTCACAGAGGTCACACTGGGCATCAGGGCTTGGCAGCTTCTGAGAGCCCACCCCAACCACAGCTACGGAGTCAGACCACAGCCCTCCTGATGCCAGCCGATGCTGCTTTTGATTTCAGTGCATTTGAAGAGCTTTTAGGCTACTTCTGCAATAGACTGTGTGCTATTGTGCTCAGGACTGGAAAAGACAACGGAGACAGCACTGAAAAAAGTAAATTGGCTGTGAGCAAGTCCCTATCTCCCATTTGGTATTGATAACATATTCTTTTAATGAGGGGCAGGAGAGAAGGAAAAAAACAAAGCACCAACCAAGGAGTATGCAGAAATGGCTTTCATCAACAGAAGTGCATACATCAGCCAACAAGCTGAATAATCACAAACTAGGGAAAAACCCTGATCCAAGCATTAATAATTCAATTAGTATTCATTGAAATAACATTGATTTTAATTAATCTATTTCACATCACTGTTCATATCCTACATGCTTTCTATTAGAGCTTAAAAGTCATTAGTGTATGAGCCTGCTAAGTACTCATCTCTTTAAAAATAACAAAAAGGAGACACAAACTTGCCAAATAAATATTTTAAAGCCTCAAATAGTCAATAAAGAAAAATGAATGTAATTGCTCGTCACTGTGCATTACTAATATGGAACACACTAGTATGTTGCCAGCTGTATTATATACATAATTTGATTCATTGGAACGGCAGTATATTAAAATATTGGTTAAAAGTGCCTCAGCTACCAAAGTATATACTTACCAGCTTGTATTTGCACAATACAATATCTGGCACCATTCAGTGATTGACTGAAGCAGAACACTTTTCATTTATTCTACTGTTCTGCTCTGAGCTCATCCAAAATACACAAGACCAAAAAAACATAGATGTTTCTGTCTAAGGTAGGCCCTGCAAATCAACAGAGAATATCTATGTCCATCACAGAGCTTTGCTGGAGATGATGTGGAACAAAGCTCATTTCTAAAGGAAACTCCATGAGTTACTGTAATTCCTAAAGCTCTATGCAGCCAGCCTGAGACAGCACACAAGGACTGCACTTCTCTGGTTTAGGATGTGATTTCTGTATTTCATGTTGGGTGATGTTGACACTCCGGCCTTGGCCCTTTCACAGGGTACTTTACCATTGGGTCTCTACCAAGACTGACAAAACATAAAGAAGAGAGATGCAAAGGCAAATGCAAATTGATAGAGAGCAGTGAGACCAGTCTGTGCTCCCTGGCACACTAAAATGATTTTATAAAGAGATAAAAACAAATATGCTCCTCTTTACATTCATCTGCCACTACCCTTTATGTTATAGTGATATGGTGAATCCACAGTTATTGTTACTATTTATTTTATTTATTTTTACCATCTATTGAGGAAATTTCTGACTCTGGATGCAGTCTGACGTTCTATCTAGCTGGGTAACTACAAATCAGAGATATGACTTGAACTTGTTTTTTAAACAAGGTTTTTTGCTTCTTATAGTTTTCTAACAAAGCACAAATCAATTTTTATTAGTTTCCACAGGTTCAGATTTCATTGCAAGGCAATCAAAATACTTTAAATCTTTTCACTGTCAGTCATCTGTCTTTGCCAAAGAGAGCCTTTCGCATCACAGCTTTACCTTATTCTCCAACAATGCTCATACTTGCTCTCTTAATTGGTACTTGTTTACACTAACGATTTCTGCTATGTGTGAAATACTTTCATGTGTAAAATAAACTGTAAGTAGCATTTCTTCATCTCCACCCCAAACTCATTATCTAAATGCTACAGGTTACTTCACGTTTCTTTATACACAAAACACAGAAGTACTGATTTTCTTATTTAGTAACAGTTGTATTCACCTTAGGTGTGCCAGTAGTTCAGCAAGGGGCACAGCCTGCCACTGCACATTATCACAGGATAATAGGACAGAAGATTTTACATTCCACATACCCTTCCAAAAAAATACCGTAATTGACTTAAAACCAGTACTCAACAAAGTGCAATATAAAGCTCAGACACAAGCTTATTTTATATATGCAGACCAATCTAAATGTCTACTTGTAGAGAGAGCTATCTATATCTTTTTTTTTGTCACATCATGCGCAATATTAAAATACGTTGTCTTTTCCAATGGCATTCCCACACCTTGCACCAGCGTGCAGTATGTAGATACAATGAGCACTACCACTTAAGCCACAGAAATCTTCGCACACCACATCTCTAAACAACCTCAGTGCACTTTAGTTCTCACAGAAGTACATATTTGTTAAAGCTTTTTTTTACCTGAAAAAAGAAAAACACTAATAGTACCATGGGAGTTTCAAGAAAGGCAGGCAAATTATGATCACATTTACCATCTAATTTGCTCTCTGAGGCTTCTTCAAACAGTGCAAACATTGTGCTCCTCTTCTTCATTTGTTCTGACAAGCAGGATGACAACTAATCACCATCAAGAGCTTTCCCACTCTCCAGGCCCCCGTTTTCTGTTTATCCAATTTGATGCCTTCGAGCCAAGGAAACTGTTAGCCTTCCCTGCCACCCCAGCTGAGAAGGCCAGCTCTCCAAGGCTGGATTTCAACTAGAAGTCTTGCAGGGTGTGAATCCACAGTGCTAAGCAGGAATAAAAAGAGATGTTTCTGCTGTGCAGTACGTAATAGCACCGGCAGTGGGTTCTGTAGAGGGTGACAAAAATACCTGAGGGAGGCAAAGAAAGTTGGAAAAAGGAGCCTGAGGAAAGGAGAGGCATCCTCTAGCCTCTTCCTTTGTTCACCCCAAAAGACAGATCTCTAACCTACCAAAGCATTGCCATGTAAGTCTTAACACATGCAAAAATAAGACAATAAAAAAAGAAGAGAAAACACTTGGAGAATAGTAGAAAGTTACTTCAAGGATGTCTGTACTTTGATAGATCTTCTCTCCAGAACTATTGCACTGATTGGCCGTGATAAGACTCAGCCACACAATCAAATTACCTTGTCTTAATGAGTTAAGCCAGTGTCATTGTCCACGTGTCCCCTCTTCACCCAGAGCCCAAGCAAGACACTACCAACTGAAATGAAAAAGGACTAAGCCATAGTACCTCGCATGCCTGTTGGGCTAAAATAGTACACAGTAGATATCACTCCTTAGCAGATGCATAAGCCACAAAGATTTCAGATGGGCCACTTGTTATAAACCTAAAAGGCAAAATGATGTTGAGACTTTGATATTTAATAACATAACAAGTATGTAAGCACATGCAAATAAGGACTCGCTATAATTCAACCTTATTGATCAGAGGTCGTATCAAAACTGGGCAATGTGTTAAGCAACATATATGGCACAACCAACCACTAAACTTTTCATTACTTTATCTATCTGACACTGTATGATTTCTGATAGTGTGAAGGAAATAATGTTGGCTAACTCCAGATTAATCAATTTTAAGAGGTCTTGATCTGCACATCGACCAAACTCATTCCAAAAATTCTTTTCTTTATAAGCATTTGAAAAATGCAACTACACCTTGATTGACAGAAGGTACACACTCTCTTACCATTATTTCTGTCTCTTTGTCTGCAGCAGCAGTCCATACCCCCAGCTACTGTCACCACCATCACTAAGCAATACCACAGCATCATATTTAGCTATATAAATTATTGGCATTACGGAGCTGCCTGGCTCAAAATCTATGCTACTTTTTGAAAGAATATGAAATATTTTCCCAGGTCTCGTGATCCTGCTGCTTATACACATAATTATCCAGTTAGCTCTACAATACATTTTGAGTCGGGTGATTGTTCATGAGATGTTGTGAAAAGTTGTCCTGATAGACAGTGTATAGGGGTGTGTGTTCCATTTTGTTGCAGTTTGTTGGGTTTTCTTCCTCCATAAATGTTCTCCAAGTACTTTCACACCCTTTCTAACATCAGGAACGTTGTTGTTTTTTTTTTTTCCTAGCAGTTCACTTTTTTAATGCCTACTCAGGAAAAGATGTAGAAATAAAGTATGACAAATGCAATATCCTTCGGCAAAGGGATGAAACAGGCCACGTATAATTTATACCATTTGTTACGAAACTACTATTTGAAAGAGAGAAGGATTTGGCAAACTATAAACTGCAAAGGTTTCAGTGAAAGAAGACAATACAATTCTTTGGAAAAAGGTTGGTATATTTTTGGGAGGGACAATAGAGGGAAAAAGCCATTCCCCTTACTCTTGTTGCTGTCAAGAGTACTTGCAATTTCCTTTTCTTAAAAAAGATTTAGGGGACAGGAACACCAAGGCTGTTGTCTCTGCTGTATGTTACATGAGGGCCTTCAGTTTGTTCTCTATTACAATGATAAATATCTTCATGGCAGTGAGAGGTTCCACCACATCACTCTGCCATCCATGCATCACACCGGTCTATGGCCCAAAGAGGTGGATTTTACTGATTTAATGATAGATCTGGTAGCCTAATGGATTTTAGATTAGACCAGTCCACTCTCATGTCAGTATATAATCTTCACAAGTGTTTGAGCCTGAAGATGTTCAGTGGTCCAGCTGAACTACTTTCTCCAAATGCTTCATGTTATTGCTGTAGGCCACGATATTTAAATAGTTCATATCAAATTCACAAATGTCTTTTCCTTCAGCCATTAATGTTGTTTTCTAGTGGCTGACTCATCTGTGATTTTAATTTGTAAAGATCAATTAAGCCACTACCCCCTCCCAAAGTCACAGGATACTGCAGAGCTGCAAAAGATGAGCTAATGGATTTTTTTAATTTTGTCTGTTTCATGGCATTAAGGATCAGAGGATCTTAAATTCTGAGCTTTTAGATCAGAGACAGATGTTTGCAGAAAGAAGCCAAAACCCCAAAGTAACTTTCTTTGACAGTTAGTATCCTGTGCAACTTCAGTCAATAGAATCAAGGGGAGGGTAAAATCAGTGTGTGTTTTTGGCAGCTTTCCCTTTTCTGCCAATTAGAACAATCAGACACTAAATTTCACATTGAGCCAAAAGAAATTAGCAGCGCTATCTTGGTCAAATGTTAAAGTAAATAGTACTTGAAGCATTAATCATAATTGCAGTTTTTCAAGCTATTCATATTGCATTCCCATTGGCTCATTTTCTCATGCTTACCACAGTGAACATTATTTTGATGAGCGGCATTAAGACTGCCTCGTCTGTGCCAAAGGAGAGAGCTGTGGGTCTCAGCTGCTAAAGCATCAGGCTGCCAAAACAGCTGGGCTCACTTTCCCCAGAGAAGCCTTCTGCTGGGCATGGGAGGCACTTGACTACACAGGAGTGGAGCACGTGGGAGGACAGGGTAAGAGTACAACTGGTTTCAGACACCCTTCGTCGAGTGGTGGGGAGAAGAGGGCAGGCTGCAGAGATGGGTGAGAGATGAGCTCAGGCTCCCAAGGAAGGAAACAGATCTGAACCCTTTGATTATTCTTAAATGGCTCACAGGAATTATGTTTTTAAAAAGTGTTATAGCACCAAAGAGGCTCTTTATAAGTAAACAAGGATTTTCTTGATGGGGAGGCAGGCTATGCTTTAATTTCTAACTACAGCCACTATGCTATAAATGAGCACAGACTGCAAGTTTTTTCAAGCTATTCAATGCTTGCAGAAGATAACAGAATAGGCAAAAAAAAAACCCCAACAGTTAAAATATAAGCATTATATTTTGAAATGTAAAAATTTCAGCTTAAAATAGTTTGAGAGAGATGCTTCTTCAATACCGTAGATATGTAGAGGATACTATTAAACATCTCCTGGTCTTTCCACTCCTCCTAATGCTGCATGCACCTCTCTGAGGCTGGCTCACGCTCTGTGCAGGTGTCTCCAGCAAAATCCCTCTGTCCTGCATGAGATTTGCATGCAAACTCTCTAAAGTAGAAAGCCAGAGACACCATGGCAGTATATAGGAAAGAAAGGATCACTGAGCAGCTACAGACCACTAAGAGCAGCTGTTTAATAGGAGTTAAACTCAGAGCCCACTGAAGTCAGTGGGAATTCTGTTACTAAGACTAACAGGACTTGGATTTTCCCTAAAATAGGGTGAAATAAGCAAAGCCAAATGACTTCAAAAAGCCTCATGTTATGCTTCAGATGCAATAATCCTAGGTGGTGCTTGAAATCACTGTAGATGACAATTTCAGGTGGAAGTCTTTTGAATTTAGTCTTCCCTTTAAGGGCAGGTTTCCTTATAGAACAAGACCAGTACTCTCTTGCATTGGATCTTTGTGTGAAAATCCGTATTTCCAACACACCACAAGTTTTTTACAGCTCAGTAGGTTACCAGGAGTTAAATAGCCCACATCTGTGCAGTGACTTACACACCATGAATATGGATGCATAAATATAGACTGAAGTAGAAAGGGGTCATGTGGTAAGAGGACCAGGAAATACAAATATTTTGCTTTGTTTTACTACCACCAGGTAGTTTTCAGAGGAACCACCAGCTAAACAAATACAAAGTAAAGTACAAATAGTAATCATCCTTATCTTTTGTCTGTACTCCACATGCCTTAGTTAACTATTTAAGCAAACATTAACAGTGAGCTGAAGTAAAGTGACATCTTGTCTTCCAAAATGCTACACGAACATCCTATACAGTGGGCCAGTTTACCAGAAGCCACATCAAATGAAATAAGAAGGATTTACTTCCTGTTCAGCTACTTGCAAAGCCTGTCCCTAAAGCAAAAATAACATCCCCAAGTCTTGCAAGAGAGTGAAAAGCGTATTTCTGCCTTTAAAACAGGCCCTACTATAAGTGGAAAGGACTAGCCACATAGATTGTCAGTGCAATAACAGCACAGCAACAACACGCTGGGCCAGGATACCATGCGCCAGCCTGGCCAGTCCAAAGCACACTTATCACAGTATCATCATTCTTCCATTTTAAGATAAAAAGCCAACTAAACCTATATTGCACAAAAAAACCCCCTCCGTAGTAGATTTTTTTTCCAAGTTCAATAAGAAAGGTATTGTATCAAGTGGCAGTAGCTAGGCAGTCTTTATTGGGCTCATAAAAGGTTATGATTTTGCCCTATTCTCTATAAGTGAATTTCTTAAAATATCATTTTTAAAATGGCACTTCTTCCTCTCATGATAGTGTTTCTTTAATATATTAATTTTCCCACATTCTATACTTTGATGGTTCGGCAATTTTCTCATTCATTTTAAATCAGTTTTTGACAAAACAATACCAACAGTTCAGTAAGTGTCCCAGCTGAATTTTACAATTTAGGTTTCTTTTTGACAGATCCCCTTACTGAATAGCTCTAGAAACTAATAAAAATCTTCAATTTTAAAGCCAAAAGAACCACATTTAGCATTAAATTCATGATGAATGGGGAGGACTAGTGATACTGAATGTTGATAGATTTTGTTTTTAACACTAGAAAAGCATTTTTAGAGTCAGTAATACATTGTAATTTACTGGTTCTGTGCATACTGTCCTGTATGGATTTTTAGTTATACTTTTGGTGTTTTTACATACCCATACAGAGATGTGCACACACACACATGCATACATGTATATATGTGCATACACATACATAAATATTTATGTATAGATACATAAATGCATATACACATACATAAATGCATGGAAGCCATTGTTGCTGATCATCTCTGTCCTGGTTAAATAATACTAAATGAAAAATACAGCAGAAAGTCACCACTATGAAATAAAATTTATTCTGTCCTAGAAAAGATGTGATAACTAAGTTGAGAAGAACTTTGGTGAAGACATATAAATATTGTTTACATATATATTGCGTGTTATCAGTGAAATGAGTCACTAATAGCATAGCTTCCAATCTGTGATTTATAACTTTGCATCAGTAACACCATGATAACTAACTTTTCTAAATTATGAACTCCTGTTGCATTCTCAGTTTGGAAAAATATACAGCCTTACTAAGAGAGGTCATCTAAAACTAGGGGTATGAGCAGAGCTGCAGATTCAACTGTTTCAAACATTTACCACACTCAACTCCTAATAACTGTTCATCCATCGGAGACAACCCTTCTCACCTGAGGTAGGAGGAATTTTGGTCTACTTCAGTACAAAGCAAAACACTTCAAGTTAAAAGTTCCTTTAGTTCAGCTATAGTACTTTTCTTCAACTTCCAGTTAAGAGAAATAACTAATGGCTGAGGACAGCATCTTCTAAGATGGCTCCAACTTGATCCACAAGAAGTAACTGGACTTTTGCAAGGAGAAAAACCTGCATTTTTAAATCAAGCTCTGTAAACTTTTACAGGTAATGTACTTAAACTCTAGTGACAAAGATTCTTGACAAAAAGTTTAAACTCTATATAGCTCTAGCATTTAATATTAAATACATCTTCTCTACATTCCATATGAGACTTTTTCTTTAAATATAGGCCAAGTATGGTTTTTCTTAAATTTTTGTATTAAAAAGCAAGGTCAGCTCCAGAATTCCTAGAAAAAGGCACTACAAAAAGCCACCTAAAAATGACACCAAGAGAAGGGCATGTTAGATAAGTTTGAGAGGGTAAGGCAGTTATATCTAAGTTTGCTTCAGTCTCTTGTGTCGTTAGGATTTTGGTGAATGGAGGTAACAGCCACAGAGTTTTTGTTATTTCACTACAATTTATAAGATTTTTTTTTTATATGAACTACACAAATATATGAATATTTATTATCATAAGTGATACATATCACAGAGTCTTAAATTAATTTTGTGAGCAAGAATGTTTGTCCCTTTAATTTCCATTTTCCCAAATATAACCATATTAATAATTATTTCTTTTTGGTAACTGTTCTATTAAATATTTAGTTACTGGTTTTATTTCTTCTAAAAATGAGAAAATGCCTGGTTTCTAAATAACAAAAATGTTTCCAGTTTCTGTAATAACTTGAAGCAATTGCTACAAAAGAGAGAAAATTCAAGAACTAAAACTAATCCTGTGAGGAGTTTGCCTTAGTCAGGCTCATTTTAGAGCTGTCTGCCTTTGCACTTGGATGTATAAATGCTAATTATTAAGGTCATCACAGATTTGTGGGATATTTTAGGTTTTCTTTTCAACTTTCTATTAACCTGAGAAATAAATGTGCTCTTCCTAACAATATTATTCTAAAATTCTAGAATACCTTATAACTCTACTAGAGACCTGCCTACTTACTTTCTTCAACAGTGTCCTTTCTTTTAATTTTCAGAGATTACAGGAATCAGCTGCTACAACTACTACATTGTGAGACTAAGCTGTTGTTCCTCCATAAGTAGTATGTTCCTGCATTGTGACATATAATTTCTAAAGCATTAATACCTTCTTTGGCAAACCCTCATACTTCTTGCTTACCTATTCACTATTTGCAAAAAAAAAAAAAAAAAAAAAAAAAAATTCTCAGGCCATAACTGGGAGCCTTAAAAAAAAAATCTCAGCCTCTTTGTAGTGAAGTGGATTCAGAGGAGTGACTCACATGGTCAACCTTGATGTATAACCCTTTTCCCTGCTATTTATTAGTGATGGATGTCCCATTCCAAACCACTTTCCTTGCTGGGCCAAGAGAACTCAGGCCATTTGTACACCATGCAAAGCCTCCCAATTCACTTCAGGCTGGCAAGAAAAATGGGTATCAGAGGAATCGTGATTAGGGTAGAGGGGAGATTTTCTGACAAAAACCTTCTAAAAACCCTCTCTGAAGTAATTCATATTAAATTTAGCATATGCTCTTCAGGATTTGTAACTGAAACAATTAAAAACATATGAACAAGAAGGATTCTCTAGTATTACAACTGCTAATTCAATTTATATCCAAAATGCTGCAATGATTTCTCCAGAAACTGAGGGATTTTGAATAACAAAGTATCAGCAACACCCAAGATCCACTTTAATGTTTTGTTTTCAGGTAAGCTGAAGAAAGATCTTGTACTTAGCCACACATACTAAGTAACAGCAGGATTGTACAGAATAACATTCAACATGCTTGGACCCGGACCCAGGCATCCTTCACGCCCACATTTTGCCAGATAATTCTAGTTTGATGTCTACAGAATTGGTGACAGGTGGATAATCTAATTAAAGCAAGACCTTTGGGTGAAGTTAAGCCAGCAAAATAACTTTTGCTGCTACTGTGGCTGGCTATCATTAGGGAAAGACAGAAACTAAAGGAAGCTTTCTCTCACATGCCAAGATTGCCACTGGACTACTGAGACAGTGATAATAGGCTTACAAGGGGTGATAAGACTACAGACAAATGGTGATATCACAGCATTCTCCTTTGTGCTGTCTTTCCTTATGTCTTTAATATATCCCTTCAAACAGGTTATCTGCAGGAGTGCTAAGGAGCTCTCATTTTGGAGAAAGGTACAGAATAAAGTGGAGATCTCGTGTGCATGTCAGGTGATGAAGTCTCACTGCATACTTTGGCATACAGGAGTGAGAAAAAACAAGTAAAACACCTCCCAAAAATAAATAGAGCAAATATGGTGCCCAACCAACTTTTACTCCCCAAAACAGTGAGAAAGAGTGAAATTCTATATCTGCAGCAGAAGAGAAAGGTAGTCGGGTGCTTCAGATAACATCTGTCTCTGAAGCACAGGACAGACTTATCAGCTTTCGATAAATTCAGTTGAAGGCGGCTATGAAGTTTTTCCAGTATTTGAGGAATGCTGCTCTCTACACTCGTGTGATAAAGGAAAACAAGTGACATAACTGTTCAAACTGAAACCAGAGAGAAGTGGATTTAGAATTGATCTTGGATTGAAAGAGGCAACCATGCAGCTTAGTTGACATTATTGAAGGCAAAAATTGTCTGATAGAAAGGATGGATACTTACGGAAGCCAATACCCTTTCAACATTAGAAAGAAATCAAAATATTACAAGAAGTATCGCAAGAAGCATTGAGCAGAACAGTATACAGATTTCAAGCTAGATTTTTTTTTTTTAAAAAAAAACAAACCTCTTGTGGTTGTACCTGCTTTGATAACTATCGTGTGGAAATACACAGATTAATATACAAGGGAAAAAAGGTAACAGTTGTATTATTTTGCAGACGATCAGCAAGAACCCACAGAGCATGTGCAGTAGGGACAAAATATAACAGCAGTGCCACTAGCAAAGAATTACTTACAGAAGCAGAGAACACTTTTGTAAAAGAACATTTTTCCTTTTGTTTTGGCACTTTCTTCAACCAGATAACTTTGATGACATAAAAGATGCAAAAATTTTACTTGGGTAATACCATTTTGAACTGGAGTGGTGAGAAAAGCAAGAGACCATGGCCAGAAAGTTTTGAGCAAGAACCAGAATTTTTGAAGGCTAAAGTTAAGCAAATGTGTACATTCTAGAAAGTGGAAGCAAAAAATCTAGGCAAGAAGTTAACTGAAAAAAGCTGATTGCACAGTGAGGCTACCATTGACCGGCTCTACCAGACAAACAAAATGTATAATGATGCTTTGGAATGAGGAACATATGCAAAGAACTTTATGTCTAAACCATTCACTGATTTACACGTGAGCAAAGTGTTTCTAGTGAAAAGCTTCAACAAGTCAATCCATGTTTCATCTCTTTGTTAGGATTTGCATCAAACCCCCTTTATATTTTCTAGAGGTATGTGAGCTATTACTGCCATAATGACCCTACAATGGTATCATTTAAACACACAAATATGCTGAGCAGTAAGAAAGCTAAGAAAGTACTCATTGAATAAGCCTTTAAGATATTTTGGTATTGAAAGGAATTCAGCACTGACTAAAATGGGTCTTAAAGTATCTCTGTCCTTTGCTTAAAATGCTCAGCAAACTTTCATTCCTTCCAAGGTAGATATAGGAGTTTTTTTGGATTTTCAGCAATCAGTAGAAAATCTGCAAGCTGAGGTCAAAGCTCAAAAAGCTTCAGCAGTTTTAGATACCCTCTAGAACACTGGATAAACATTTATTGCTAAAGCTTTTGTCCCGAATGAAACAAAGTCACTGAAATATCCGCTTCCTATATCACCAAGGAGTGAATTTTCAGTGCAAAATGGGACTATGTTTAAACATACAGAAATTTCTAAGGTGTTTCAGAATGTACATTCAAGTATATATGAAAATTATTCACAGCTTGAAAAAATGTCTAAAATAAGGGCCAAAAATACCCTGAACTGGCCTAAAGTGAAAGGCCAGAAATGGAATCTTCAGAGTTGTCCCATATGCCAAAAACCACAATGAATAAGTCAACATAGGCCATACAAAATATTGACACTACAACTCTAAGTAGGATAGATTTGTTTATGTTACTTGGAAAAAAATACACTTCTTTTAGATTAATATTCTCATTTTGCTGAGACAGCAGCTGCTAATAAAACAATGTCTAAGCTAGTGATGGTATATAAGCAGTATTTGCACTAGATACGGGACAGTTGACAGTAATATCCGATAAAAGACAACTTATTAAGGAAAAGTATTAGTTGTTCTACATAAGGGAGTGATCTAAAAGTTTTATCCACAAGGCTGTTGGATTTAAGGGACAATAACAAAGCAGATACTGAAGAAGATGCCTAGTTAGATTCCAATTCACATTATAATACAGCAATATCACTGCTTTCTTTAATCAATGAGGGCAAGTGGTGGCAATTTTTAAAGCTGTCAAAGAACATACATAGAAAGAAATTAATAAATAATGTATACATGATATTAATAACACTTGGGGTTCCTTCCCATTGGCACTGCATATAGTGTTATCTACATGTTCAACCAATGGAAACATTAGTTGCAAGCCTTAAAGGATGTAAGTGATCATCCTGGGATTGTTGGGTAATGTAACACTGGAAGAACAGGGCACCCTATTTCAGTTTCAGAATGAAATAAGGGGCATCAAATTTAACTTTTTGCCTAAAGGGACCTTGGGCAAATAACAATAACACAATATTAGCCAACTGAACATTGAAACACAATCCAGTCAGAGAACATCAGCTTTCTGGCTTTGATTAATACTGGACTCAATTTCTTAAGTCTGAGTGCAAAACATCTCTAAGTCTAACTGGATTAAGTAATAAAATTCACTATTAGGCTGGTTGCCTATAATTTGACATTGTGTTGAATGCTAACTTGCTTTTTTAGCAGTACTGTTACAGAACCTTGGGAAGAAATGGCATTATGGATGAAATGGACAAGTTTCTAAATCCCACACAAAAGAACTAGTTAGAGCACTATAAAGCTGTTCCACTTCAGGAAGTAAGTGTCAGATAAAGCACATTTTTTGCAAGCATCCTAAGAAAGCAAGTCATCAGTGACAACTAATTTCACAGACTGCTATGCACTCTTCAGCCATGGTCAAGGATGCTGCACTGGACTCTGTCTTCTGCCAGGGGAAGAATACTCCTAAAAATCAGAATTTACACTGATTCAGAAATGAAATGGAGGGTTTATTACTCGAGAGCCTGGCAGCTGAACAGCACTATGCAAGATCTACCCTGTGAACAGTATGTACTGCAGGCAGAATTGTTAGAATTAAGGAAGACTAAAGATGAAGCCAAGACTCCTGGTGAGATCTATCAGATGCTTATTAGCACAAGAGATTCAAAAACTACATGACAGAAGGGATAAAACAACAGAAAATAATCTCAGATACTGTACAGTCAAGGAGGAGACACAGAAATATCAGTGCTATGTGTGAATAAAAGCTAAACATTTGCAAATGCAGTTCTGCAGAACACCTGGTGTAAAAAAGACAAAAGTACTGACCTACTTCACAGCTCTTCGTATTCTGACTGCCTCATACAAGCTGTAAGGCTAACAGTTCATCTTCATCCTCATTCATTCAAAATCATCATCCAGCTTTCTACTGAAGGCCTCCCTTTCTCCTCATCTGCCAAGAAACCTGCAAGGAGGTTATTAATGCAATGCGATGCGGAGAAGCAGCTGAATGAAAGTGTCACAACACTCCAAGTACAGTGGAAACTTCTAAGAATCATTGTATCAAGTCACTTTTGATGTTTATAGTAGACTTGCAGCTCCATCCCCCTAGTTAGCAAACTTCTGTGCATATCTACTGAACAGGAAAGAAAGAACAGAAAAGTGTCTTTGCCTCAGGATAAATGCAAAGGGATTTCAGTTATATCTAGTTTTGACAACGTCCAGTATGATAGGAACTTCCTGAAGACCAAGTTCCTGGCAAGATACAAGAAAAGGAAGATCCCTGAGCATAACTATAATTTTGTTAGGATGTTAATTAAAATCCATATTGATCCACAGGGGAAAGTAGACAATAGAAAATTGGTGTATACTACGCCTGGTGCTATTAAGTCATTCATAAGAGTACTCAGGCTCCACAGGAAACACAGTTGTATCACTGACACAATGAAGAGCTTTAAAACTAAATAAGGTACATGGCCAGCATAGTACTATGCTCACTTGAAAGACAAGGTGGGGAACTATGATTGATTCTATTCTAACTCAATGGCATGAAGCAGAGAGTAGATAAAAAATGGGACATGAACTACATGTTTATAGAGAGTTTAAAGAAGAAATTACTTAAGCAAAATCCTTCAAAGGGAATACTCAATAGAAGTAATATACCAACAACTTTGTCTAAAACTTCCTGCACAAAATTGGCATAATCAAACATATTTGCCCTTTGCGCTGTTTATTTTTTATATATATCCTTTAAAATATGAAGGCAAAACATGCAAATATTGATGTATTTCAATAATACACTATAAATTATTTTAATCTCTGCTGCAGGTTGTATGGTAAGTACCATTTTAAAACAAAACAAAACACGACCCCTCCCATTAGAAATTTTGATGTGTCACACGGATACAGACTTTTGCGTGAATGCAGATATTTTTCTCAGCCTTTTAACTAGTTAATCTTCAAATAACTACTGGTTAACCCTATACATAATGCACAGGATTAGCATATTTTGTCTTTCTTTGAACAGTTGGAAAAGACAGAAGGTTTTAAGTAATTTTTGTCAGGGGGTATTCTTAAATAACCGTGACTATATAAAGAATCAAAATGTATGGTAGAAACTGCAAGGTCCAAATTGTTAATCCCACAAATGGGTGACCAGGAAATGCAGCATGTATTTACAGTGTTGATTAGGGCAAGAGAATTGAGAACATCCTAAAACACATGGAGCCCAACAACACAATATACCCAACCAATATTTATTGCTGCCTCTGTAGAAGCAATTTCCATTTTGATGCGTTCTCTCACACACGATGTTCTGAAACAGTTAAATAACATGAAAAATACAGGTTCAAGATTATATCTGTCACAGATGAAAATACAGCATTTATGCAGCATTACATAATAAAGCCACTGGTTTATGGACCCAAGGTCCTCTTGAGACTGCCACAAATCTACATATTGTCATACGGTGATAGATTTTTACATTTGCTTATGTGAATTAAAAAGAACCCACATTAATAACCAAAACAAACAAAACACAGTTATTGAGTCTAAGGGGTTGAGGAAATTTAACAGTGTCATTTGGTTGTGGTAAAGGTCATTATTAGTTCACAAAACCTGTCTGGAAAGCCACCTACATTAGCTAACATTTTATAAAGAAATCAAGGAGTCTGTTAAAACCACCTAATTCCAAGGGGGATGCCAACATTGAGGGCAGATCTGCATTTGTTCTGCACTTGAAAGACAGCAAAACTGCGGGAAGGGAACAGACTGCTGACAGTTCTTTGCACACTGATTTTAGAAATTAGGAATGAATTAGCTCTACCAAACTGTTTCTCTGGCTGGTATGTCTAGCAAGTAATTTCTAAAATTCTACTACTCTAATATAGGTGAACTTAATAACACTAGATCTTGCCAAATAAAGTACCAATTTTGTGGAGATAATCAAGGCTAAGCATGGAACTCCATAAATTTATGAAAGTCAACAAATTTAGGGAAGAGATTATATGACATGGCATCTTCAATAACAGATGACTGGACTGGCGAACTTAGAGGTCTACTTCCACTCTCGTTTTCTGAAACTGCTATATATAAATTAGATAGCAAGTTTCTCTAGAAGCTTAATCCAGTTTTGGACATGAATATTCAGGGTTGAAAAGAATACATCCTCTCATCACATCCTAAGTCCTGCACACCATCATAGCCATCCCCCTCACTCGTACACTCTAATCTAATGGTACAACTAGTCCAATAAAAGATTAGACACTGAAATTTCTAACGTTCAGAATTTTAACTAGAGTTCCCCTAGTCTTAAATATCAGAGAATGCAAAAAATACATCATCCTTGCATGTTTTAGCAGTAAGCATTTTGCATCTTCTACCATATATATGCATGCATGGATACTGCTACAGAAAGCTGTACCTAGCCCAACGTTCTGATATATCTAAAACAATCTGTAGACATATAGGATTAAAAAAAAAAGAAATAAAATCACACATAGCTATCCACATCTGTATATATAGCACATGATTTTGGAATAGTACAATTGATAAATGCAGTATATAAAAAAAGTAAGGCAAAGGCCACATAATTTACTACTGGTATGCACTTTTTTAGAACACTTCATAAGATCTTGATTTAACCTACCTGACATTCCTATAGAGCTGGAATGTATAGACTAATTTTTAAGGTACACAAAGTGAGGTAAACGAAAGAATTACAAAGAAACACAAAATCCCAGACCTCCAGTTTTTAATAGTGAATTGTAACCCAATGAGTATCTACCAGCCTCACTTTGGGGTATTCAATTCTTGACCACTTTTTCATGGAAATCTCTCCATCCCCCCACCCCAAGAGAAAAATAATATATTCAGTCTGAGGAAACCACCTGTGCTTTTTAATAGCCTTGCCTGACAAAGAAAAGGTCTTGTAATAGATGAGGTACATAAATGGAAAACCATTCAACATTTGAGAAAGGTGACTAAATTCACTAGCCTAGTGTCAATTTTTAATTCTTAGGTTTGTTTTTTGAGGTTTTTTAAAGGCCATTCATGAAATATTAGAGATGCCTGTCTTACATTAATGTTATGTCCTCTAACATCCACTCAGTGAAAGATAAAAAGATGGCATTAAGTTTTAGAAGTGAAGTGAAATGTTGCATAGTGCAAGGTGACCCAGTCTCATTTAACAGATTACCAAAATATAATCAAATAAAACCTATGATCTTTACACTGGCAAAACCAGAGCAGCAAGAGGACAAATATAATTTATAAAACTTAAAAAGACCAGTTTGGAATGTCTGGGTCCTCTGCAGCTATACAGTCCTTGTACAAGCATCCATAGTGAGAGCAAATACAGGCAGGTTCAGCTCTCCCTACAACTTTATCCTACCAGTATATCTAACCCTAAACAAACGTTCCAAACTCAATTAAGCAGTTTGATTAAAATAAAAATAGTCCTTGCTCTTCATCTTAGTAGCTACTGGATGATAACTCATAGTTCACAGGGAATGCATTGTCTATCTACATTAATCCACACCTGGGGTGGGAAGGGAGGGTGTCTGTGGAAGAAAAAAGAAAACTCATACCAGTCTGATGATGTGTGTTCAATTCAGTTCCACCAAGACAAACTGGCTTGGATTAAGATTACCAAAAGAAAACTTTAGCAAGCACAGATTTTTATAAAACAGATATAGACTTAACTCATGTAAGTCTTCTCACTCAGCTTGTTTTTGATTGTAATCACGATTTTCATACACCTGTCTCTAATGTGTTTTCTGATAGTTACTGACAAACTTGAGACATTTTCATGATGGACTTTGGCTGTAATCCACTATGGCAATTCCTCCGTTTCTAAACCCTCACATTTAGTCCTTCAAATCCATTCACTGAGAGCTGCCTCACCTGCCACTCTGATTGTAATGCCTCCCAGACCCTCATCAGCTCACCTCATCTATCCACTGTCACACAAACTTGGGCTCGATTTGTTGAAACGGAGGAAACTTCTACTGGGGTCGAACGATGTAATTTGGGGCTGAAACTAAGTGAAGCTTGCTGGTTTGGATAGGGCATTAGGTGAAATTCTGTCAAACAAATCCTGAAAAAAAAAACAAACCGAAACAAAACTATGAATTCATGCCTGTATTTTTGTATGGAATGATTTCTTTCAAAATAATTTCTGTTTTAAATTAATCACAGTGGGCCTGCAAAAGTGCAACCAAGATTAAATGATTTTTTTTTTTAAAAATTTAGTTTTTAAATATCCTTTGGCAAAGAAGATAAGGCAATAACTAAATGTCCCACAGAGATACTCCCTGACTTGTACACTTATTGTTTACAACTTATTTCCTAATAGGGAACTCTTCTTTAACACTATTACATTTACATTACTACCATTGAATCTAGAAGAGTTAAGTTCCTTTTTCATCTCTCTCTGCAAAAAGTTACAAGAAAGCCACAAAACCAAAACCCATTGAGAGCAATCAAATTACACAAAAAATAATTAAATCTGCCAAATAAATGTAGCAAAACATTATGAATGTTTGTCCCTTTGTTATAAAATGCCAGTCCTGTACCAATTGCAGTGATGCTTGCCCTTGCTGCTGCAACCCAATCTCTAGACCTCATGAAATGATGGCGCAGTGCAGAACACAAATATTACAGCAATGCTGGGAAAGAAGTTGAGGACTGGAACATGTCTGCAGCATCACTGTTTTAGTTCTGGAATTTTTCTCAATAGAAGCAGTCAAAATAAGGCAGTACAAAACTGAAAAATTTGGGTTTACCCTGTATTTACAGGCATATAAAAGAAGAAGAAAAAAGGATGAAATGGAAAGTGTACTTTAACTTCTACTACACAACATTATGAAGACAGTATAGGGCAACACACTTTGTGGACAATTTAGCCCATGTGATTTATGGGCTGATCCTGCTCTGGGTACAAGAGAAGAGCACTGTGATCAAGTATTTCACTCCAGTGCCCCAAAAGGCATCAGCTAGCAATGGACCCACCCCACCCAACAGTTCACAGCCCTTACTTTAATATAGTAACAGGTAAACTACTGGCAAGTATTTAAGTGGATGGTCTTCATCTACCAGAAGCAAGGCCCTTGCAGAGAGAGATAGTGAGGGTGGAGGTGGTGGAAGCCTCAAAATTAGAATACACGCAAACATCCACAACTTCAAAAATGTAGTATTGATACATATGGAGATCTCACTGGATGCAGTTTCTTACCTACTCTGCTCAGATTCATGCTATTAAGCACAAGACTTAAGAGCCTGAAAAACAATACCCAACCACATGAAAGTAAAAAAAGCAACCCTCTGTATAATAAAACAGCAATAAAAATCCCTTACCAATTATACTACTACCTTCTCAAAACAGGAATAGTGTCTCTTACACCCTAATTTTATCATTTCCTTCGCCCCACGTTAAAATACCTGTGTAATTATTCTTGATAAAGGTTGACTGAGGTCCCTGTGAAAATATGTTCAGGGTGAATATTTAGTTGGCTTTTTATTCGTGGAATTTAGGCAAGAATGTTTCAAACTGTTTGTCAAAATAACCACTTGATCTGCTTTAGTATTTTTATAATAGTTAAAAAAATAGCATTTTCTAATAAACAGAGGGAGAGTAAGGTTAAATACTGTAATTACAAATTTGTAAGAAGAGTTGAACATGAAAGTTGTGCAAAAAGGTTCCTAATTTTGATGTATTTGGAGCCAGTCCTCAGGATTTAACAATTGCAGTATACCTGGAAATGTAAAGCACAGCAACATGATGTTTCTCATTAGTAGCTTTACATGTAAGTTTACATGTAAGTTTTACATGCTATTTCACATTCTTATGACTTTCGAAGCACTGGACTTCACATGTGACACAAATACTTTCATTTTAAGAAAAGAGATTTCAAATAACCTGTCATGTTTAACTAAAGGAATGTCTGCAGTGATGAAAAGTTCTCTGTTTTTTCCTAAGTACATGACCTGGTCTAACAGGTTAAAAAAAATAAACAAAAGTCATGGTTTTCCCTAAAAAGCCTTCCCAAGGTACTCTATGCCAGAGATGTTAATTAGGAATTATTAACATGGCTAGACTCCATCTAGAAGAGCATCTCAAAAAAGAAATTGAAACCCCTTTATGTACTTAGTTAAAACCATATCTAAATATGGTTTTCCTGAATGAGACTTTTTGGGTGTAAACAGCACAAAGATTGCTGCTGAAAAGCTGCAAACTGCATTTGCTGCCCCTCTGCCTCCATAGGTCGACCACAGCCACCACTACCGTGGCACAATAAAAGATGTAGAAGAGTCTGATGACCGAGAGAGAACAATACAGAGCTGAACGTCCAGAAGATGTGGACAATCACAGCATCCCACAGCCACTCTCCTGCAGCTCCAGAAACTGAAGGATCCCCAGGATCTGGTTCGCTGTCAAGCACCCCATGAGCAGGTCCACAGGGCCTTTCAGGTCAAGCACAACCATCACAAGCCCTTTGCCTACATTCCTCAGCCCTTCCTAACTGTCATTAAACATTGTTGGGATACAGCACCTCGCTCTCCTTCCATCGCAACAGTTGTACTTTGAGAGCCTGTCAAAAAAACCCAAAACATTTCCTGCAGATAATAAAGTCTACCATTTCTTTATCTCTGTCTTAAATACCATATTTATTTCTAGCAGAACGTTTTTGAAGGTACCACAAGTAAGACTTTTCCCACTGACTGATTCCATGAAGATTGTGTCTTCGAAGGCTCTACTTTTATAATTATTTCCTTTTAAAAGAACTTTCTAATTCAGTACCCGCAGCAGCATATGTATTCCTATGAAAAATCCTACATAAATTTACTGGAAATTACAATTTTGAGACATTTCCAATCTATGAAATTTGACACAGGAAAAATATTACTTCTCTAGAAGTTGATAGAGTGATTAAAAAAACTACAGAAGGATTATCACTGCCTATTAAGTGTGATAGTTTGAGCAATTTCTATGAAATCCTTTCTTATTTTATTCCTATTAGAGCCATTAGCATATTTCCAGCTAATAGCTAACAATTGTCAGCGGTATAAGGGAAAAAAAAACCCAAAAATCTTCCTAAATCTGCTTCAATTGCTAGACATTATGGCAATCAGTTAAAACATTCTTATTTCTCATTCAGTAGCTTTACACAGTGCGAAACAGAGTCACATCCTTTCGGAAACTCAACACCCTGCTGAGCGCTGCGGTCCAGCCCCGCAGTGCCCGTGGCGGTGTGGGCACACGCTCCTTCTGTCCCAGCGCCCACCAGCTCCCGTGTAGCTCCACGCCCCTGGGATCTCACATTCTTCTCTACTGACTCTGCTAAGAGACAGACAGTTTGACAGTGTTTTCATTTAAGGTTGTGCGTTTGTTGTTACGGTCACCATACTTGCAAACATTGCTTTATTTCAGATATACTTTTCTACCTCACTCACGTCCTCCAGATACCAGGTACCATGCAGGTACCTGAAAGGGCTGATGTGCCTCAACTGCCCAATGCTTTAGTCAGCAGCCTACGAGGGCTGCTTTGTGGAAGCTGTGATGCTACACAAGAACTGAGATTTACGCCCAGCTTATCTTCCCTCAGGCAGCAAAGAACTTTTTTTTTTTTTCTTTTAACAGAAGACAATTTCTTCACGTTAACAACTGTGTGGCAGCATTGTGTGGTAACTTTCTGGTTACTAAACCATTACTTTAACATCCTACATTTTGCCATATGATCATGCAAAAGCTTTCTTGCTGCACAGCAACAATCAATGTTTTCTCCTACTAACAAGGACACAAGCTTGGGTTATTTGTATGTTATTTTTTTCCCTCTAATTTTCATTTCTGTGAATACTGCCATAACACACAAGTTACTCTTAATGTTCTTCTAAGTGTTGTTAAATGCTCACATGGCAAGCTGGTAACTCTTAATGCATCAGATTTTCTACTTTAGTGGTTCTTCATCTAGTATGATTTCTTAATGGATTCTTTTTAAAAGAACCAGATTGTAATTAATTGCAGCCCATGATTATGTACATGAAAAGGATTGGTTTGAACCTTTACCCTAGACATACACCAAGGTGAAAGAAAAGATGCAGGCTATGGCTTAATAGTTTCACTCGGATAAACGGTGACATTTCTTAATAGAACCAAACAATTTATATTTTGCTCATCAAACTTTTTTTTTTTTTTAAACTATGTCAAGCAGGTATCAGAACTGAGATGTACTCATTTCACTCAGTGGAAATATGTCTGCACTCAGCACCCTCCTTTGTATAGAACAGGTTTGTACATCGAAAAATTTGACAGGCTGTAATCGTTAAAGAGCATTCAAATATTTATTAAGATTGGGTATCAACCTTTACAATAATTGTCTTTTTTCTTCCAGTTACCAACTTTCACCTCCTCAGAACAGGTTGAAACATCGTGCAGTTAGTCTGTTCACAGGAGTTTTCCAGAACATAAAGAAACAGAAATAAAACCCACTCTGTTGTAGCTTATATGGAGGGGGTAAGGCTCTACAGAGCATTTTCATGCATATGCTCCTATCAGAAGGCTTCTCTACAGGTTAGTGAACAATTTTAAGCCAGTGGCTAGCTTTTTAAATCTCCAGCAATAAAGAACCAGCATATTTAAAGACAGAGAAATTGAGCTCTAATTTTTCAGATTTCTATCATGTATACACAGGAGGGCTGTTTTCAAAACAGAACTCAGGTTCTTTTTAACATCACGCCGATTTTTGTCCTCCAGGTTTTTCAGTTGAGGTGATCTGGAATCCTGTGGACAAATTTCCAACGTATTCTACCAGAGGATACAAAAATGCTTGGGAAGCCTAGACCCAGTTTTAAAAAAAGAAAGCTGGTACTGCTGTCATTAATCCGCTACTGACTGAACCGAAAACAATTTCAAATACACTAATAAGTCCTTTCTTTTTTCACCCCACTACGTTTTCAAAATTTAACCTTTTACAAGTTAACCTTGGAGCTTCCGTAATCCCATCTACCACAAGAGTCACTGTCTGCTAGATCATAAGTGCTTCTCAAGCAACTTTCCTTTTTTTGCCACTTGCAAAATAGGGCACCGCTTTTGGAAATGTGTTTATGAATGCCTAAATTTGAATGAGTGACATTTGATATTGCCTTGTGTCTATCAGCTATATTATGAAAAAAATACAGTTTTATAGGAAGTTCCAACTACAGTACAGCCTGGGGCATAATTTCTATAGCTTAATCAGTGAATCACTTAGCATCGCAAGGTTCCCTTTTCTTCACTCAGTATGCTGAAATTGTTCATCTCTCAGGAATCATTCTGCTAAACTCGTTTCATCGTACTAGGAATATTAAGAAATAGCTAGGCTTGCTGTGTCTATTTATCAGGACCTGAAATTCTCTGACAATTGAAGTTTCAATTTATTGCTGTGCAGGTCCTGTTTTAAGAGTAAAACTGAATGGCATATGGTTGCTAAAAGAACCTGTAACTGCTTTGAACACTACCTCAGAGCCTGTGAACATACATCAGCATGCTCATTCACATCTAGCAGGAGATATTCAATCCATAACAGAAGCAGATCATGAGCAAATGCTAAAAAACCTAGAGTGGAAGTCAGATTTCCCATTTGTTATTTAAAATGTGCACTCCACAACTTTGAAATTAAAGGAGAGCTTTACAAGCATCCGGAGAAAAAGGAACTGGAGCTCAGCGACAACTGTGCCAGCCCCATACGGTACCATTTGCAATATGGTCCTGCGCTACCCATGCAGCACTCCATTTGTAGAGCTGGATGCAAACCAACTCCTGCAGTTCATGCCTGAGGACGGGATGAAATGAATCCCAGATCCCTCCAAAACCCACATGCAGCACCCAGAGCCAGCAGCCAGTGCCCAAGAGAGTACGGGAGCAGGAGGCAGCACGAGAGCCCAAGGGCTGCCATGCCAAGAATTGCCCTGACAGAAATTTTTGTTTGCCTGGAAGGGTGCACATTGGCATCTTTCATGGCTGTGTGAGCTCTCGCAGCCATGTTTTCAAACAAGGTTGTAGTAAAAGAGAACTGTTTCTTCCAACTTCTATTCTGTTGCCTTTAACTGCATCCTCTTCCCACATGCTCTTACAGAGAAGTGGGGCATCCAGTACAGAGAGTCCCAAATCACAGCGAAGTACCTTGTGTGCTATAACTACACAGAGCACAGGTGAAAACAAAATTTGCATTTACAAACAATAAAAAAAAGCAGAGTAAAACACCCGTTCCACACTGACATCAAAACCACAGTGAAACTGCAGCAGATAACTCACAAAACTCAGCAATCTTCAATAGAAATATCATAGCTGACACCCTTGCTAGCATATATTAAGTAACCATTGCAGTAAATAATAAAAAATAGTATTTGTAAGTTTATTTTAAAATGGTGCTTAACTATGAAGAACAAAGACAGAACACCAAGTACTCCAGACACAAAATCTAGCTCTGACGTGGAAATCTTCTGCTCATTTAGAAAATGTGCTCAAAACATATGTCCTTAACTTTGCTGAAAAAGGCTCTCCCACTCAAACCCATAGGTCTGCCTACATGTTTAGAGCTAAGCACATGCACACTTATCAGTGAGATCGAGGCTTTAATCCTTCCTCCTGAGGCCTCAGTGATAAAGTGGGGATAACCATGCTTACCTGCTTTGTAGGGTGTTGTCAAAATTAATGCTCACAGAGCCGTCAGTAGGTGAAAATCATTATGGCTCCCACCCCGCAATTGCTAATGCACGGGCTGCCTGCTGCACACATACCAAGCCCGGGGAAAGCTAATTGAGTCCTCAGAAGGTGCAGCAGTTTGCCCGGGCCCTATCAATAAACTGTTAGGAGTTTAAAAAACAGAACAAAACCCCACAATACTGAATGTGAACACAGCACAATTTTCAAACAATCCTGCAGACCAGAGCCTCTGGGGCTAAGCATGGTGCAGGAAAAGCATTCATAACAGAATACAATACAGGGAGATACATACATATATATACACACACAGAGGGTTATAAAAACACAGCTATTAAGCCAACTATGCAGTGTAACTCTGTCTTGCACACACTCCCGAACACTAACACACACCCAAATGCATACAGAACCACAGCCAGAAAAAATATCGATTATTATATATATGTAAACAGATGAAAATATTAACACACAACTGATGCACATTACATCTTCTATCCCTCCCTAAACTTAACCCTCATCTGGAAGAAAAGGCTGGAAAAAACCATACTTGATGGTTCACTTTGAAAAACGTAAATGAAATTAAGAAAAGATCTGAGCCAAACAGATTTCCTCATCACTACGTCCCACCAAACCTATTTAACTGACGTCAAATTCAAATAATGTACCTGATGTCATTCTGGAGAAGACAACCATGAACACCCTCAGAAATTATTATTTTGATCCAATTGTTAGAACAGAATTACAGCAAAAACTGCACTTTCCACGGCTATTAAAGCAGTGACCCTGGCAGAGCATGCTTTTGTGCTGAACTTTTTATATCACCAAGCCTATTAATCAGGTGGCAGTTCAAACTGATGTGCTTTATATAGTTGACCCCGGCCAGTGCTTTAATTACTTGGTATTAAATGGTAATTAAGACTTTTCACATTCAGGTTTAATCCAAAAAAATTAAGTGTAAAATCCAGTAATTTAATAAAGAGTTGTGTTCTTTACTGTGCTTCAGCCTGGACACTGAGGATGCAGCAATTTACTATTGACAAGCACTAAAGGAGCAGGTCATTTCACAAGTATAGTGTGGACAAAGGTGAACCGGGCAACTGATGAAATCTGTGGCCAAGGCGAAATAGCAATCTCTGAGCCAAATGGTAATAAAGTTACTGAAATGAAGCAGTGTAGCTTCTGAAGTGAACTGTCATAAGGAGGATACAGGCTTCAGAACGGCTTGGCCGAAGCAATTAAAACGCTATTCCCTAAGAGCCAATCAAGGTGGTTAGCCCTACCTCTGACTTTGTATGCTACACCTGAAAAGCAAAACCAGGTGTGTAAAAGAGCAAGAAACACCAGCAGTTGTAGCTAATATTCTATGAAACAGAATTCACCTCTCAGAAAGTATTTGCTAAATTCGTAATAAGCAGGGCAAAATAAGAGTCATGCTTTAACATTCTTTCCCATATTATCAAATTATACCTCTATATTCTCTAAGACATGCAAGAGCCATGTAGAAATGTAGTCAAATGCCTTTGATTTAGCAGGGAATTTTGGGCAGTGACAATTACTTCCCTCAACAGCTATTAAAAGGCAGATAGTTTAATCATTGGGGAGGCAATCTAGAGTATAGGACACTGCAATGGGACTCCGGAGATGTAGGCTTAACTCGCAGCTCTGCCACTGACCTGCTATATGACCTTGGGCAAGTCTCTTCACATTTCAGCGCCTCTTTGTGTCCCTATTAACCTTTGTGCATCTCAGCTATTTAGAATGTAACCTCTCTGACGCAGAACAGTCTCTCACTACATGTTTTTACAATACCAGCACAACAAGGTCATCATCTTGGTTGAGACCTCTAAGTGCTACAGTAATCCAAATAAATAAGAACAATATATTCAATTATTCAGAATCCCACTTACATTTATTCAATTTTCCCATAACATCTGGATAGCTGAGACATTGCCACAGATTAGAATGTGCATCCAACACCCTTTTAATTTTAATGTCTTACCTACTGTTTGTGTAATTGAAATTTGTATGGATTTTCATAAAGCAAAGAACACCTAACCCATCGCCTAAAACATAAACAATGGAATGCGCCATTGGTGCCCAAGTTACTCAGAACACATAGGAAATAAATCATTTGTCTGAAAGGAGAAACAAGGAGGTCCACCCAGTATAAAGTTTGACCCAGCAAAGCACTTAAGCATGTCCTGAAGTTTAAGCACGAGTAGTCTCACTCAAGCTTTTAAAGTAAATTTAAACAAGGAATCGGAGCTTTTCCAAGTTTGTAGAATACTTTCTAAAAGATTTGAAAAAACTATAACAAAAAAAGATGACTGTAGGTATGTAGGAGCAAAAATATCCCTTCCTTTAAAAACAGTTCATTAAATGATGGATGTTTCTTGATACTAATCATGCTACAAGAACACACCACACCTAAATATGCAATATAAAGGGTATTTCAAATATCTCAATATTTCAAATTCTCGCATTTTCTTTCTCTGTTTCAGTTGTACTTTGATGCACTTACATGCAGGAAAAAATAACACATGTATCTCTGTCTGTGACACGTTTTCTTTGCAAATGTTTTCAAAGTACATTTATCATAAATTGTCTGTAATTTCAAGAAATACCCAAACTGAGCTAAATGAGGAAAAATACAGGCTCCATGCAGAACCTAGAAGTAAAATCTGTTAGAAAAAGTCGGAATTGTACACTAAGGATTTTATCTAATTTATTTACCTAGAATTTAGAACCCAAAAAGCATCAAAACATCAAAGATTTGGTTACTTAAGCAAATTTGTGCAGTGGAATGCACATTTACAGAAATCCTTCCTTTCTTGATTCAGATACAGATACTCAAGTATGCTCACCTTCCGTTCATACTCTTTAATTATGACTCTTTGGAAACAAAAACAAACACCAAATAAGAAAACATTAAACACACCCATTTGGAAATTGTTGCGAAAGCAGCAGTAGCAGAAAAGAAATACAATTAAAAACATACTGACCCACGAAGGTGGTGCTAAACAACTGTTTTAACAATGCAACTTCTGCAAATCAGCTAAAATCCCACCTGAAGAAAGGGCTCAAGCCCATGAGATATTAATATATATCAATAACATGCCATGAATGACAGTGGAATAATAAACATCACTAAAACTAATAATAATTTTAAAAAAAAAGAAAGAACAAAAAAAAAAAAAAAACCCCACACGTGGCTTAATAGTCACCCTTTGAAGAAAACTGAAAGCTCTAGGAAAAACAGAAAGTCTGCTGTCTTCCCTAATCACGTAAATTTTTGCTGTTCAAACTCAAGCTTGGGTTACAACATCATTTTTAATTTTCACACAAGATATCTTGTTCACAAGCATAGCATGAAGGTACGATGAGACAATGGTAAAACTGTTAAGGAGGTTGGAATGTGCACACCTTATTAATACTGTAAGGGGATAATTATCTGAAAAATTATTTCCTAAACTATTTGGTTTTTATATATAAAATTTTTAGCAATCATAAATGCTAGTTTAAAAACACACAAAAACCCACAAAAAAAAAAAAAAACAAGAGAAAAAAACCCCTACACTAAGGACTCATATAACAAAAGGAGTGTCCTTAAAGATCTTTTCTTCTCCTGGGAATTTAAATGTAGTGAAAATTTGGAAGATGCAGTTTTCTTTAGCAAGGACCGCAGTTACCATAACTGATACACATTGCAAGCCTCAGAATTCTAATTGTGTTTAATACAGTTTCATGTTGCATCAAAGTACAAAATCAATACCATTTGTCCAGCAAACAGGAAAAATGGAATCTATAAACTGCTCTTATTGAGTAATTAAACACCTATTATTGTCATGAGTGGTGAAACAATGAATTTGATAAGACAAATTTTTGCGAGAAAACACTGCAGTGATTAATACCTCCCTACGTATTAAATAAAAATGACTGCCTTTTGTGCGGTACTGCTGGCAGAAGAACAGGAATGAGAGAAGTAGTTGCCAGTGCCACAATAACAGCCTAACCTTGAACTGAACTCCTTTCCTCAAGAAATTAAATGCTGTAGCAGGACTTTAAATCCCTCCACTTAGAGCTCATTTGTGTTCCACGTAACCTGCAGTTCCTGAAGAGAACTCATTATCTTCAAAAGGAGAATCCTTTTATAATTTCTTTACAAATGTGTATATTGTTTCTACAAAAAGTGTTTCATATCAGAAAGGGGATAAGAGTATTAACAGTGTAAGCAAGGCAAAAAGGCTCGTATCATTAAGACACCATTTCTGCTTCCTGGGAATTCAAACGCCAGCCACAGTGGTGTGGAAAAATGAATGAGAATGAGGTTAAAGAAAATGTACCTTTACAGCAAAATTTTAATCTGTTAGATTGATGCTAAACTGCCTTGGTCTTTCTGCTGCTATATGCTGTATTTCTATGTATAGACCCCCTCCCCCAATGCCCCTCCTGTAGCTTTGGCTTCCTATTTTTCTTTTCACTTAGAATGATGCACTAGGAACAACTATAGAGTACAAAAGATGAATCTATGGATGTGACACTTGTAAAGGGTAACCCTATTTCACAAGTGAGATGGGACAAAAAAGAAAGAAAAAAGGCCACAGAAGCAATAACTGCTCACTGAATTACCATTAAATTGTAAGATTTACAATCCAATGTACAGTAAGTGCATATCTAATGGAGTTTGTCCTCTAAAAGAATATAAAGTAGATCTTTGCAGCATAAGATGTATGCAGGTTATTTTTTTTTTTTTATTATTTTTTATTAATTTTTTTCAAATTGGATCACACAGAAAACAGATGTGCACATAAATTCCAGAATTTTTATACGTATTAAAGCTATGCCAAAGCTAACATGTAGTATGATTAGTAGGAGCTGGCTTTGTATTTTCAAAACATGCTCACGTTCTACAAAGAGAAATAAAAGATGACTTTAACACAGCCAGTCAATACTGCTTTCACAGAGATCATTGGTAAAAGCAGATCACATATTATAAATTCAGTTTATTGCTCTGATCTACTGGAATTCAATGAAATGACTGAAATGACATTTTTGTGGGGGGCAGCAAAGCAGCTGCTAGCCATTTCCAGTATCTTCTAAACAAAATATCTGGACAGGAGTTTCAGATCACTTTGTTCATTACAGCCCTAAATAACTCACAGTATTTATTTTCATATAATGAATGTAATATGATAAGGCTCATGCACAGCATTATTATTCATAAATATTTTTGTCACTAATTTCACTGCTCTTACTCATATGAGTATAACTGTCAAGTGATTTAAGTTTAGAAATCAGCAAGGTATGACAAACAATTATTTATATAGAAGCAAACTTTTCATGAAATACCAGGCGTATTCCTATTTTACTAGATAGCCAGGTTATAAATAAATGCATGTTTTGCAGGATCACTCTGAAAAATTCAAGCCTGTAACAAAACCTGAAACTATCAAATAGACAAAGGAACTTTTGGGTGAGTAAGCCATTCAAATAGAAGCAAGGCAGACCGCGTTCTGCTCTCTTAGTTTGAATTAAGTTTTATTTCCCTAAGCTAAACTTCAAGCTTCCACATTTCCACAAACGGCATTAAAACTTTCACTGTCCTGCCTAAAAGGAAGTTTGCTTGCCACACAAATTTTCCTGTTATCTGGCTTTTATTTCAGAGGATTAAAAAGCAACGCACGAGATCAGCAACGATAGCCTTGTTCTCTCCAACCTTAGTGAATCAAGTTCACTGAAGGTGAAGCAGTGGAATTATCAGTACAAGTGGCTGTGTCATCAAAGCTTTCTGAGAGGTAGTATATGGAAATGCCTAAACAAACAGAAGCGTAAAAGCTGTCTGTATAGGAAAGGGCTCTCCCAAGGCTTTTCATTAAAACAATTCCAATTGCAGCTTCATGATGCAGCATTATATTACGTGAGAAATATAAAATCTTGACATTTTTCTAAATGTGAATGGGTTAAAGAACCTCTCCACGCTACAGTGAGCCTGAGAATTTCCAGCAGCTGATGAAGACCAGTTGACCACCTGATACTTTTTCAGTAGGGTGATAAAATTAAAGGATTGCTTTGATTTGCTTGAAGGATTACTTTCTATAGCTAATTGTTTAAAGTGCATAGTCTTACAAAAGGGAGAAAAAAATATCAAGAAGGTTAATGCGGAGTGAGCTAATTGCAAGCTGATTACATTGTGCAAAGCCAGAGATATTACTCGTGTTACATACCATCACAAGGACTAGGCTATTCCACCCTGCTGCTGCAGCAAACAAGCTGATTTGCTAACAAAGTGGTCAGCCCGGGCACTTGCACAGCAGCTCGGTAGGTCCACAGGCGACTGCTTCCCATGCAGTGAATCTCAAGCTCCATTTTCCAATCTGATTACACGGCTCCTTATTCCAGCAGCCTTAAACCTTCATGGCAGTTTACCAACATTTTCATCACTTTTTCTTTTACAAAGTAAAAGAACTGATAAGCTCTCAGGTACCCGGGATTTCACAGTCGATGGCTGGCAGGCAGCCAGCTTCCCTCGCAGCACAACTGGTTCGTGTCACAATGCGAAAAGCACACTGAATTTAACAGATAGCACAAAACTATTAGAATTTTGCAGTACGTACAAGCAAGCAGCATGTTTCTGTCTTTGCAGAGGTAGACAGTTCCGTTTAGTCGCATTTATAGCATGCCTACACCCAAGAAGACAGGGTTAAAAAAAAAAAAAAAAAGGAAAAACCAGAACAAACGAAGACAGAGTACTGTCACCAAGTCAATCACGTTACAAAGTGTGTGCCCAAGTTACTTCATTGCAGTGCTGCCAAATTACCAGGAATTAGAAACAATACTAGTAACTTTTGATAAAAACTTAAATTAAGTAAAAGGAAGACAGATCTTCAGATTAAAATAATGTTCAGTTTATATGAAACTCATTTAATATTAAAACAAATGCAAAAAAGAGACAGTATTGTCCATTTTGGGCATGTGAAATGCTTATATAAAGCATTAAAATAGCCACAAGATATACCTGGGTTGACTTACTCTCTGGTTCAGAAATACCACTTGAATGATGAAAGAACAAAACCACAGTTCATACTGGCAAATGTGAAACTTCTCTATAAAAACCTTATTGTGAGGCATATTGTGTACTGTCTAAAAATCTGAGGTACATAGGAAGAATTATATATCTAAATTTAGATACATATAGATAAAGAAAATAACAATGCAGAATGAGAGTTCTGGAAAGAGATTATTCTACAAATCTTAAGGATTCCAACAAAAAGAAATCCTATAAGAAGCAAGGGATAAAGAAATTTCTTTATTTTCGGTTAAAGAAATAGAGGTTAATATTAAACCAACAAGTTTTTACTTCTAGCTACTGAGGCCCACTCTCCCATTCAAAGAAACTGGCTATCCATATTTGCATAACGCCTGAAATAACCTATATGGAACCAACGTAACACAAAGGTAATAGTGTAGGAAACAACTCCCCCATGCCCCCCCCCAAAGCAGAACATTTTTTTTAAATCAAGTGGATCAAACTAAAATCCAAAGGAATGCAACCCATGAAGTGTTCTAAGAAGAAGAGAGGCAATTTTGCATATCATCACTTTTATCACAAGGGACTGGGGGTAGCAACGCGGAGGGTAAAATGGCGAGTTATGGATGGGAGGGGGGGGAATCAAAAAGGAAAAAGTACAACTAAGCTGGCGCGATGGCTCAGTACTCCAGATCACCAGTGCATTGACCCTGTGTATCTCTGAGTCATTAGCTGGAATCCCAGCTCTGCCTTTCGGAGTAGGGATTTGAACTCGCACGCCGATGCGGTGCAGTGCGGGATCTTGAGCGTGCCAGACAGCGGGGTCACTCTCCCTGGCGCGGGGGAGGCCGGCGGCCCCCGGGGAGGCAGGGGCTGGATGAGTGACTGTCGCCCAGCGCAGGCACTGGACATGCTGCTGACTCAGGCAGGGACACTGACAGGCCCCGCTGCTTCTCCCCATCACTCCTGGACGGAGCGAGCGGCTTTAGGCCACTGGCGCTGACAGGTACATGCGAAATTCAGGGGGAAACGACCAGCGGATCCTTCCCCGTCCCTGTGCGCGCGCACACGTGTGTTTGGTTACACGCACACCTCCGTGTGCAGCTACACAGATGTTTATGTGTATTTATGGAGACATAATGAAACAGGCTAAATCGGCTTCCCTGCAGCTGCACGTAGTGCCAAATATTCCTACACCAACTCTTCTCCTTAATATATCTGCAATTTTATATCCATGCACACACAGAGGCTACACACATTTATCCTAGGCACAAGTCATTCACATACATGTAGCGCTGCATGCAAGTAGCTTTATCTTTAAAATTACCTTTGCTAATTTACATGGAAATTTCATCCCTAATAAAAAATCATGCTTTAAACAGGTTCTAATACCAACATTTATTACCATGAATGATTCCTAGTAAACTATTCATTACAACTGGTTTGAGAGGATTTGTTGTTTGCAGATGCAGGTTGTGGAGTTGTCTTTTTTTTTTCCTCTCCCCTCCCTTTTTTTCCCCTCTCTATGATTTATTGGATGGTGAGCAAACCTACTTAAACTATAGTTGTCTGTATGAATCACTAATTTTCATGTTTCTAATTAAAATGTAAACAGTGTAATGAAGACATCAAGTTTTTAGGCAAATGTCTCTTCCAGTGCCACTTGGGGTATGGTAATTACTGAAGCAGATCTATGGATGCTCCCGAATCCTCTACAAGTCCAGATTAAAAGCATTACTGCTAAACCTTGCTTTTTACACCAGGGAATTGTGTTCTCTAACCTATTCCCAGTTTGCTTACAGATGCATATCTGTACAAGCCTTTATAACTAGTCATTAAAAAAAAAAAATCAAAAGAGAAGTTTATCACATAAATGGAACAGTTTGTGGGTAAAAAATCTGATTTTATTTAAAATAAAATTTGATTTCATTTTATGGTTACACGTAACTAGCATGGTAAAACCTGTGCGGAAAACTTAGCGTCTTAGTGCTTCCTCTGGAAAAAGAAAAATAGATTAGGCATTACTAAAAGAATTCTTTAAAAAGCATAATTGATATTTCAAACCGGTATTATTGTCCCAAATTGTCCCTATTGTCCCAAAATGCTTGTTTCACAGTCAATTAATTTAAAAATATATTATTCAGGAAAGGATTAATAAAAAAGAAGCCTATTCACTGAGAAAAAAATGTAAATGGCCATTGCAAATACAAAATGCTTGATGTACAACTGAAAATCTTTTGTCATATTTATTCCAGCCTTTATATCTATATCTGATATTTGTCAGAATTTATCCTAAAGCAAATGACCTCTCCTACATTTACCGAAGGAATACAAATCCTCTCCCTCTTACAATTGCTAATTGAGCCCGTCTGCTACAGTATCCTTTTCCTCTCCAAATAAACCGGATACTCGTTTTACATATTTACTGCCAAGCACTTCAACAGTCCTCTGTTTTATTATAATACTAGGGGTTCCCCCCTGCTTCTGGAAGATATTTTTTTTCTGTACTGCAAGTAGTTAATGCTGCAATCCACAGTGATACAAAGCGTCTAAAACGCCTAGTACAAGAAGAGATTTTTTTCTTCCTCCCTTTCTGGACTCAAAGTCTGTATTCTGGCTGGTACAGCCAATTTTTACATTATTTTTACATAAATGCTAGACAAGCATGTCTGCATTGCTAACCTGGATCATGAAGATGCAAGTGCACAGAATGTACATGTGCATATGTGCATGTGCACGTGCATAAACATTTTAGTGGGTGGCCCACCATTTCAGTTCTATTTTACTAGTAAAGTATTGTATACAAACACGTGAATACTTCTCAGTAGAAATATATATATAATTTCAGATTAGACAAATCATAAAGCATCTTGTGTCTCAAATCATAAATGCCTTATCAGACTAAAACAAAACAAAACACTATTTAGGCATTTCCCTCAAATGTATTGTTCCACCAAATCCAGATTTAATTAGACAAATAGCATTTTAAAGGCTACTGCTTTATAACACGGTACTCTTGAAAATGATCGGGGGGGTTGCAAGTGAAAACACTGTTCTCATTTAGCTCTGTGGTAAAAAAAAAACCAACAAACAAAACCCAACAACAACAAATTACACACATTCAAACATCCTAAACATTTGTTTCCTTTTTTTTTCTTTTTATTATGGATTGAGACAATGGGGAAATCTTACATCTTCACAACAGTTCCAAGGCCATACTAATCAGGTGTAATTTTTAATGAACACTGACTGTTTGGGGCTCATTCAAGATATTTCATTAGGAGATTATTCATTTAAAATAAATGTTTCAACCATATCAAGCTGTAACCTTTCCTGAAATGTAAATGAATGGTTTAAATGAGAAGATTAATAAAGAAGGGATGTTCCAATTCCAAGCATGGCATGCTATGTATTTTTAAATTTGTCTATGCCAGATGCTGTCAGTCAGAACAAAAAACTGTCCAAGCAGACAATCTGTGCGTCTGAATGTTGATCATGTTGGAAAGTAAAGGGGGAGGGGGGAGAGAGTGTGTCAAGGATTCATGGTCCTTCATCTTTGCAGTAGAGCAAACACGTCTCTCAGTATAACGACAGACAGCTGCTTCCACTTTCTAATGTGCCCTAACTTAGATCACTGAAAGAATTGTCAGCACTCAGAGAAACACACAAAGATAACACAGCCAGCTGCCATGAAGGGGGAAACAGCACAGCTCAGAAGAAATGGGATTTGTTCCATTTGCATGATGCTGGCTCCCTTGGGCCCCTTTCTTTCAAATCCAAAGCACAAAAGACAACACTTAACATATTTGCTTAAAGATGACAACCTCATGTTGATTTCATTTGGATGTAACAGTGTCAGGATTACAGATATAAGAATATATTATATCTGTAACAGAGACTGACAAATGTATCCATCAGTGAAACTGTCTGATTCATCTGCTTATACAGCCATTTTACCATCCCAAGGGTGCCATCTAAGTAGTAACTTTAGAAGACTGAAGGTCTAATTTTATTACACTACATTTCAACCTACTAAACAATATTATTTCTAAAATAGATCATTTTTATTGGAAGTCTCCCTGATGAAAAATCCAGTAGACACCAGAGAATTTATGAACTGTATGGGTCCTTTGAACTCAATATACTGCCCATTTTAAGCAACTTTCTTTATACATGATCAAAACGTAAGCTCAAATAACTGAAAGTGACTTAAAAACGTAGATGATAATAGTACCTATTTTAATATTACATCATAGTCTGTTGCTATTTGAGTATCTGCTGTTTGGCAGGTCGTCACTGTTTAAAGCACTTCTTGCTACAGTTCAGCATCAATAAAAGTTTCTTCAATAGAAACTCTATGAATAATTATTGTTCTTTGATACACTTTGACCAGCTACGCAATCTAGTTTTTGGCTGAGTTTTTCTTTGGGCACTCAAAAAGTCCCACGAAAGTGACTGAGAGCCAACCGTGCCACTCGCCGCATTGCGCTGCAGCTGCAGAAACAGAAAACCAAAGTAAAGGGTGCATGTTTGCAAGATCGCCTGTCTGCACAGTTTCATGGACCGGCCTCTTTTTAAACCGGATGAAACAATTAGGCTGTGGTGAGACTCTCTCTAGCTCCAAATGCATCACACCGAACTGTCTGACGGTGAAAGCATTCTCCCCACCACCCCAGCATCACCAAGTGACTCTGCGTAACGTTCCCTACGTGAACTGCTTTGTCTACAGGAACTCGAAACGGCTTGTTGCTATCTGCTGCCACCAAGAACTGCACTGCAATTCACTAGATTGAAGTTGTTTGGTAAAATGGAGTTAACTGCTGTACGTGGAATTTCAGCACAGCAGATGGTTACCAATCATTATTTTCAATTTGTTTAGTTTCAAGCAATAGGGCTGGTTGGGAGGAGCAGTGAGGAGGACAGGAACATGGAGAGGAGCAGTTAGATACACCAGCTTGCAATGCAAGTAGTGCTAGGTATCACAGCATTAAAAGGAGGAAGGAAAAAAGTATCTTCTCTGAACTGCAGAAAATCTAAGTGAAAAAAAAAGTATAAAATTGCTATATAGATTAAAAAAATAAAGAATATGGCATTTAAAATTGGGCACTTACTGATCAATCATTCTCTGTTCCAGAGTTACCTTACATTTTAAATACTGGAAATGGACTTTTAAAGTTTCCAAAGGTAAATTGTCTCTATCCGCATTTTACCATCATTCATGTTTAAATCATTCTCTACTATAAGTGGTTCAGTTGCTGAACTGGAAATGGAAAAGGAACCATTTATGGACAAGTGCACATGAACAGAAATTAAGCTGTAAATATCTGGGCTGGGCCATTATTATAGTCCAGAAACATCTGGGGCTGAAGCCCAGGCTGGGCCCCACTCCTTCTGTGTTCAGGTAATTGCTTAGATGATTTATAACTTACCGTTTCTATTAAAAATGGTTTAAAGAGAAATTTGGAGCCTGAATCCGAAAATGAAGATGGCTTTGCTCTTGCTTTCATTTGTTCATGAGGAATAAAAAAAATTAAAAAAAAAAATCCTTTGCCATTTTTCTCCCCTCCCCTATGTTGAAGAGGTAAAATGTTCCACCACAAGGACAAAATTCACACTTTCTGAATTTAGACCAAAGAAAAACACATAAACTTCCAGGAACAAAAATCAGGGACCATCTATTCAGCTTACATTTGAGTTGTGCAGTGCTTTTATACTTCCCATCAAAATTAATTTTGAATTATTTTCCCCACATAACTACTTTTGAGAAAAATCCTATAACAAGTACCAATACATTCACAGCCTACTCACTTGGCCCTGCTATTTTGATCCGAGTGTCAGTTAGCTCTGCCTGCCACCACAATGCCACGGGTGATGTGGGCAGAGACCCTTCAGTGGGTACCCCACTGTCACCCAGAAGAGACCACAGACACAGTGTCCTTCATGGGGACATTTCTGGCTCTCCGAGTTGCTTCCCCCCACTTACTTCAAAGCAGCCTCATTTTTTTGACTTTCAGAACAAGCTGTAAAAAGCAACCTGTTTGACAGGGTGGAAGAGAAAGACTCAGGATATTGGGTTTTGGAGGACAACAATAAGGGATATGCTTGGATGATACCAATTCTCTGCTGGCAGGTAGGAAAAAAAGATTACTCTCTCCCAGGCAGAACAGCAGGGACAGTCTCTGTCTGTAAACCACTCTGCTGTCAAAAAATTTGGTTATTTAAGACTGACCAGACACATGAACTATATTTCCAGCCCTTTCTCATGACAGCTAAAGCATATTCTAAGAGTAGCCCTAACCCTGCAGAGATTAGGGTTGTAAGGGAGTTAACCGTGCCACCCTCCTGGCGTTACACATCCTTTTTTATTGAGGTTCCTGTATGTTGGGCAGCTTACTACACAGCTCCAACACAGAACTAAGGAACAGAACAAATTTGCAACCTGGGTGTATGCCAAGGTTGAAGTGACGCACTAGTGACTGTCTCGGTCCCTTGGGAAAAAGTGGATTAGATGAATCACGAAACAATGTCATCATTATTTCTCCAGTAAGTTAACTATCCCTCGGCCACAGGTGATCAAGACACAAAAGGTATGGACCTAGCACTTTCACGGATTACACTCTGTCTTGGAATTTTTTTTTCCCTGCATCTCCATTAGCTGTAATTATCCTTAGACCATTAAAAACTCTTGGACATTTTCAGACAATGGAAAACTTTGCACATGGTGTTGCATCAGCCTAGGAACATAGTTAATAAATCTTCTAAACTGTTCACAGGTTTGTTCACAACAAAATTGGTCCAGTATTACATGTAAAGCACATACCATACATTTCATATACCAAACAGATTTTAACTTTTTTTAATTTCTTTTAAAGAAAAGGTTGGAAAGCTGAACAGAAATTGAGCACAGATCTCCTGATTATATGCCTTATGACCTACAAAACAGACAAAACTTGACTTTTGCTGGATTCTTCCTCAGTTTTCCCTTATGTTGTATAGTAATGTAGAAACTCAACAATGCAATTAAGCTTCATGGCTCAAAAATAAATGTTTAGCTAAAATGCTGTATTCATGCAATTTAAAAGTAAAGCTTGCGCAGAGAAATAGGTCTATCTGTTCAGCTACATGGAGGACTTCACAAAGTCATCAGCAGGAGTTACTTTTTCTCCTTCTAAAGTGTACATGGTCCAACCACATTTCAATACAAATTGACAAAATTATATTTAAAAATGCTCAAGCTGAAAGTTGCCAAGTTAAATGAACACAATTTTGGGAAAAAATATGCTTGTTTAATAACACCCTGTGAAACAATTTTTTTTTTTAATACATATTTCTCCCTAAACACACTCACACTCTTAGACCAAAACTAAATTATAGACTGGGACATGTCTTAATTCAAGTGACCAAATTCAAGAATACTTGCTCTTTTGTTCTACATCAGTAGATCTAAGACAAACTTGAAGTAGACTATCAGATTAATTTGCATTATTGGATACCTTCTCATTTCTAATGTTTATATACTGGATTAGAGAAATGTAGTCAAAGGTTTGAACTGGAGAACAAGTATGACTTCATATAATTATCATCACTAGTAACAACAGTCCATAGGAGAACAAAACACTACAATATGGCATTTCATGAGAGAAAAGGGTTGAGTGATTGAACCTAGGTGACTGGAGTAGGGTTAACTGGATTTAATCTCACCAGAATTATTCATTATCTAGATTTTTTGTACACAATAAATTCTAGTACCTAATTTTTTAAGTCTCAAATACCGTACACTGGATTCTGTAGTCTGTATTCTACAGTACAGAGCAGCATAGACCTAAAGAAAGATTTCTACTAGGTGAAGAAATAACTGCGAGCTACATGATTACACCATAGTGAATGAGTCTTTACTAAAGATCATCACTGGGTGGGAGGGGGGAGTAAACATCATAACAAATACAAAAGCCTTCCCCCAGATTTAAAAAATAATTAAAAAAAAAAAAAGCAAACAACTTACTCCAGCAAAACTCCAGGAATAATGAGGTATATGCACAGACATTTTATTATGCAACACAAACGGGATTCTCTCTAGGTGATGCCAGCATTAGAACTTTCTGCAGATGGCTGGGCGGTGAGGCACTGGCAGAGGAGGCTATTGCCGTGCCCTCTAGAGGCTGGATGTCTGGCCAAGGAACTTTTCAGCAGCTACTACAATACTGAGGAAGCTATCAGAACTAGATCTGTAAGCAGTGCTTTTTTTTTTTTTTAAGCATATTTTATGTACTCCAAGACACTGTAAGTATTAATACAGCAAACCAAACCTCTAAAGGATTCCTGTCAAGTATAAATACATGCATAAACACAGGATATAATTGAAAAAGTCTTTGCTTAATGAGCTCATGGGTGCTTTGCACAGTACATAAAATGCAGTTTTAAAATTTTAAGATGATATATCAATTCCCACAACTGGGCTTTGGAATCAAAATAAAAAAAAAATAAAATCTGTTCAGTATCAGTTCAGATTCAGGTTACTCTAGTATGGAGCCACACCCAACAAATAACAACAATAAATTTTCTTACCACCCACCTGTATACTCATGAAGTGTGGATCTTTTTAAAAGCAAAAACATCTGAGAGTAAAACCAGGGTCAAGTTTTGCATTGGCAGTAGGTAAAAAGCTTAATATATCTAGTCAATCATGGACTAGTTGAAATACAGCCCACAGAGCACTTAATAGCTCAGCCCAACAAGCATATCACCAAGTGGAATTTGGTGCACAAATGCAAATGGATAGATTTTTTTTTTCTTAAGCTGTAGATTATTTTTATCCTTATTATCTTACTACTGACAGCTAGTAAGTCTTATTACAGCTAACTAGGAAACAAACTTGCTTGCCTGAAATACAGCATTGAACTACCCATGACATTTCAGAAATCATACACTAGTAAACTATATTACAACATAAAAGAAATCCCTCTTGAAAGTAGTTATCACATAAGAAACATGGATATACAAGGCTTCACATCTTTCAGTGCCTTTTTACCCCACAATGAATACATTAATAGCTATGCAATCATAGTCTTTTGCTTAAAATATTTACAAAATATTTACAAAATGCACAAATTTGATACTGGTTGGTATATATAGTAAAATAAAACACCACAAGGAAAATACTTATTTACCTCTAAAAGGATAGCTAAATGATAAAATAATATCATTAATAAAAAACTCATTATTGTAACTACACAATAATACTGTGCCTATTTATACCTATTTTTCACATAGAAATTACATTACACAAAACAGCATATAATCAGTTCAGATTGGGGTAGGAGAGAACCAGTCGTTAACTACGACTGAAATAACCACTTTTCCAGTGCAGTTGTCTTCTAATTAAACCTAAGTGTGGAACCGAGTCATTGAGATATGCTGTAATGATTTGCTTGGACATATTTTTCCCCTTTTCCTTTTCCCCCCTCTGCTTATCTGAATACCTTATACCTTTCAAAACCAGAGTAGGAGAAACGAAAAAAAGAAAAAAAAAAACAAAACCACAAACAAACAAATGCCTCTGGCAGATGCCCTGCCAAGGCATGTATTACTCACCATCCTTCCACCCACATCCAGGAATACAGCTCATCTATTTCTTAGCTCTTCCCACTAACAGGTACTGACTCAAAAGCTCGGAACTGCACCTCAGTTGCCGTTTCAAAAAGAGAAGCTTCTTAATGACAACCTGGGCTGCCATTTTATTAGCAGCAAAATAAATACAGCTGTAGCACTCAGTGCTGCATCAAGCGATGGTGATTCCTGTATTTGCTGTTAACTGTTGGGGATTACACCCAAACCCACTTCTGTTCCAGAGGAACTTCCAGCTGAGCATCTGACAATGCCGGTACTGTGCCCTCGAGCACATACCCAGAAAGCCTGGCACCCCAGGAGCATATTAAGCGGGCACAAGTTTCTCCTCAGTTTATGGTTAATATTTCCTATATGATCAGGCTTAGAGAAGAAATAACTTATGATATCAGAGTCTCTTATCTTTACAGTGAAAGACTGCAGGTCACCTGGTAGAGGACACAACAGATATTAAAGTGATTATAGCCTTGATCTTGGTCAGAAGACAGAATTACATGTGTGTTGGTAGAGATGTCAGTAAGACCATGCAGAATGGCACTTTTCTGTGTTTTAGAAGCACAGTATTTCTACATTTACTCTCTTGCAAATACGACAGAGTTTCACAGTGGTAGGGCAAGACCGAGAGGCTGGGAACAGGGGGCAGGGAACTGGGGGTGCTGGTAGGAAGAGAGCGTGGGGCACGGAATGCCTTTGAAAAGCCAGGAAGGAGAGTTTCTGTTTCTCTGCAATGGGTTTGTATCAGCCAGGCTTAAATAATGGTATTGCAAATTGAGGCCCAGGGGAATTTGGAGCATACAAGCAAGCTTTTGTTCACCAAACCCCAAAAGGTACGTGGGAGATTTGGGGGTTTGTTTCGATTTAAATGGCATACGTATTTCTTAAGCATAAGTTAAACTATTTTGCTCTGTTCATTGTACAGCCTTGCTGATCCAATACCTGTTAGGAAAATATTTTTCCTAGGCAATATAGTGACAACTCTTTCAAGTAACTATTATCTGTTACTGTACTTAGTTCTTTCATTTACTTCCCTTCAGAACTTCTGAACAAGGAAGAAAACAAAAAATCTAATGTAATAAACTTCATAGGGCAACAAAAAAAAAAAGAGGGTGGGGGAAGCAACACAGAGAAAGAAGAGCATGGAGAGCATGGATAGAAGTCATTTGAAGGGGTGCAAGCTTTCCAAGTGTAAACACAGAAGTTAATTAGTATGTTGTGATTTTAAAACATATTCTGTTATCAGAAAGCAAAATAGAAATCTGTATGAAAAAAAAAGAATAATCTCTTCTGAAGTCTTTAAAGCAGGTGGACAAAAACGTAAGCAGATACAAACATATGCCTCTACTCCCCAATCCCCACACATATGCACAGATACAAAATTGGGTTAGTTCCCTGTAAATAGCCTTAGCTCCTGTAAATATATCTCAGGATTTTAGATGTACTTTTTCACACTGTAAGATTTCTATACAAAACCAGTTTAATCTTGTTCCCTCTGATTATTATTAGAAACTCATTATTTGAGGACATCTATCTTTACAGTAACTATGCACGATTAAGGAGCACAATGCCCATAATTGTTTAAAAAAGCCATGGGGGGGGGGAGGGAGAAAGGAAAGGAAGATCAGGAGGAGGGAGAAGGTAACTAAGAGAGATTTTGCAATTAGAACAGCCTCATCTACTCTGCATTTTGCTCCTTGGAATATTTAGACAGTAACAAATGAGTTTAAAAAGTTTCTTTCCATCCCAAATCACAATCTTTTGTTATACCTTTATGTAACACATGTATTTTTGTCCTGATGAATTTAAAATGTGTCCTTACAACCACCAGGAAAAATCAAAAGCCCTATTTACTCTATCATACAGTATTGGTACCTCAAGAGAGAGATTGTAGCATTTAAGAAGTGCAAATAAAGCTAATGCCCACCATTTTCTGGGGAAATTTCTTATAACAACCATCACCTGACCTCTAAGATTTGTTGCACACCTGGATATCCAAAGGCAACACGAATTGCAGGGACTCGGCACCTCTGACAACAGAGCACTCAAAAGTAGAAGCCCGAGTTGCGCTGTGGAGATGCAGTACTGTTTGTGATGTTAACTCAGCCACTCAGAGCCTTCAAGCTCAAACTGCAGCTGCTGTAGCAGCTCTGAAACAGAAAGGAACAGTAACTTTAGCCAAAAATGACTTGCTTGTTATGAATGAAAGCAACGACTTCTACTATCATCAAACAGCTGACACCTCAGGGCGGGAGGGGAGAAGTGTGTTTGCTAATTACTCAATAACAAAACATCTTACTCCAAATGAATATTACTGTCAATTTTTCTGTTATTCTGTACCATATGGATAATCTTCTCAGGGATCGAAGAAATATCATATTATAAACCTTTGAACATTCTGACTAGTGAAAACTTTAAAAACCTCATTCATTAAGGCACCGGTTGTTCATGGTCTCTGTAAGCATATGATGAGATATAATTTACCTACATCTAACTTTAGAATGAATTTTTTAAAACGCTTGAAACAAACTCTGAACAAAAACATTCTCGGCATATTAAGGTGTGCCTTTGGTATGACTGTCACACTAACAAATGCTAGGGGCCAAATAACAAGAAGTGCTTCACATCCCTCATTACATACAAGTTACTAACTTTCAGCTTCAGCTCTCTACCTACTAACATCAATCTGAATAATAGCTTTAATTTCTTGATAGGACTGCCACGGTATCAGCGAAATTAATGTTACCGCTAACGTTTTAAGTCTGAAAGCGAAAAATACACCATAAAGAACACCTGCACTGGGATGGAATATGAAAGGAAAGTCAAAGAATAAAATGAAAATCAATGATTAAAAAAGGTTAATTGTTGCATGAACAATTTCAAAAAAAAAATATTTATTTATTTCAGCTTTTATCAAAGGTAAAGAGTAAGAAATAAAAAATCATCAGAAATTCTTTAAAGACATGAAAAACCACTATCCTTTAAATAGAATAGTTGCCTATTTATAGTATATTCGATACGGCACCAGCACGGATACATAGTTAAAGCTGCAGGTCTAACACTAGTATACACAAACCCCCTTAATTTTGAACAGTTAACAAATTTACACTCTCCTTCCATATTAAAAATAACTGAATCTTGATAGTTTAAACCTAGCAATTTTCTGACTGAATGGGGATAGTCAGTTCACAAATTATCACAGGTGACTTTAAGCCTATATTACTTTCATAAAAAATACACACTAATTTAAATTTTATTTTTGCTATTTTAATCATGCAGATGACCTATCAATTACGTTTAAAGATCTTCGTCAAACTCCATATATTTTTTTAAATAAAACAGCGTTATAGAGCACAAGAAAGGATTCATAAAAACACATTGTCCAAGCTGCGCCTGCATGCAGCAACACTGCACTGTTCTTTTAGAGCTGCAAGAGAAAACAGAATTGTATTCATATACCAAGAGTGTATTTCTACAATACTGTATATAGTGATGTGGTCCACAAATGCCAACAACAAGAGACTGAAAATAGGATCAATTCTTTTCCTTCTCAGGAACAATCTTGTAAGCATCTGAGTTCCCAAAGACATAAAAGAATAGTTACTTTTCTGAGATCTTTTGATATTGCTCTTCATGGTGGAGCTATCCACAAGTGATGGGAAAGATCTCTTTTGAAAGTAAATGGTGCACCTTCAAGTGTGTTCAGATATATCTTTGCTGTTCCTTTCTATGTTTCTCAAGTTTCACTTGAAAAGGATACTTGATTTTTTAAAATTTAGTTTAGGTATCACAATGGGATACTTTATATCAGTCAGTGCTTGCAAACCTTATTCTTCCAACATAGAATCTAGCTGTTTCTTTCTCTGTGTCAACACAGGAGACTGAAGTAATCAGATAGGTCTAAAGACGACGGAGCATGTTAACCTGCACTTTCTCAGAATCTGTGATAAGTTCATACTTTCAGCATGACCACACTGAGCCGTAACGTGTATAAATAGCTACTTTTCATCTAAAAGCACAGCTATCACGGACATTTATATAGCAGAGCTATCAGTTCATAATATTTTAAATGTCAATATTGATACTATTGTCAGGGATTAGTAATTTCTGCTTATCATTTTATCGTTCCCATCCACCCTTCGCTGTCACACAGTAATATAACGTAATTGTTGGCTCTTCCGCTCAACATGTCTTCGGAAGAAGCATACACAGGGTAACATCTGTTGTGCTGTCTAGGAATATCTTTGCAGCAGTACAGTTCTCATAGTTTTATTAAGTGATAATTCAAGCTCACTCTATAAATGCTTTTTTATTAATGACTAGCTTGTATGCTAGAACGGAGGAGACAAGGGGAAAAAAACCTCTCAGAGGAAAACAGGGTTGTTATTTCCAACATATTAAAAGGCAAACAGCAGTTTTTCTAAATCGGGGAGGGGAAAGCCTTGAATGAGAACATGAAGATACACTCCTGCCACAAATCCCTGTAACCCACCAGGTCCAGCCCCTTCTTCCATTTCCTCTCAATACTCGTTTTCAAATTCCATTCAGATTAGTAGCAGTTACGCAAACATGCATTAATGCATCCCTTAAGTATTATATCATGCTGAAGACGAGAAACAAAAAGTTTAATTATGACCCATACCAGAGAATCATTCATTCAGACCCTGCTTAATTAGATGTGAGACAGCTATCTTAGATCATGAAGTTTGACCACAGTATGCTCTTACTGCTAGAGTATTAATGCAAATAAGATACAGATTACTGAAACCAATTTATCATCACCAATCTATAACCAGCCTGACACATGCACACATTCAAACATATTACACAAAATAAATTGTGGTATACATCTTCGTGCACTGAACAATTAATACACAGAAAATGAAGCATATGCTTTAACAAAGTGTGCATGACATGGAAAGTAGAATATGAAAGGGTTAAAACCAGCTAATAAAGAGTCCAAGAAATACGTGTTTTCAAGGAATCTGGAGCAAAAATGGATTTGCATCACCAAAGTTTGCTACTGGATAAAAATAATCTCAGCATTTTTGCCTACATCCCTTCCAGGATATTTGAAATTTAACTGCTGCACTATACTTTAAAAGAACTGAGAAAATACAGTTAAATAATATGACTGGCAATTGTTAATTCAGTGTTTCATGGCACATCAGACTACACGCTTAATAGACTATTATTAAAAAAAAAAAATCAGCCAGTGACATGACAGTCATCTGCACATGCATTATTTTTATTTATAGTTGAGACAGATGAAACTTTTTTCTACATGCAGAAAAACAGTTTGAAGAACAAAGTTTTATTCCATTATTTAAATATAACAACACATGGCTGTTCTATTGTACAAATACAATAGCCATTGTAGTAAGGAGTGTTGCTTATATGATTAAACAGATAGTTCAGTATTATGATTTGTTTGACAGGCACTGTTACTAGCACTATAGGAACAGACATACAATATTGTTATTACCATACTGTGTGTGCCGATACCTTGTAGAAATGTAACTCAGCAAAAGGGAAGCACAAACTCTGCATTCTCATCACTGCAGACGTCTCCGTACGCTCTTAATCAGTGGTGCTTTCTGCAGATTCCATTTTCTAGCATTCTTCCCATTCTCGAACTGACCTGTCAAAGCCTGATCTGCCTCCCAGTTTCTCTGACTTCGGTAACCAAGATTGACCAACTCTTTCTCTTTCCATTTTACCCTCACTTGTCACACAGTGAGACCAACATCAACAGGTATTTAGAAGCAATAATAGTGAAGTCCACTTGTACTTAGTAGGTTGCTGCAAATACAAATTATCTTCTAAGAAACATAATACATATACATGCATTCTCTTTAACATGCTGATCAGGGGGGTGGCAGGTACAATTATTAAAGGGCTGAAAGCCTTAGATTTCCTTTGACCTCCATTACAGCCTAGGACTCTTTGCTCCTTGAAGAATAAGATTGTATTTGTCAAACCTATGTTAAGATACTGCAAGTGGATTTTCTCTGTTCTTCTGTATTAGCTATCATCCTTTAAAGGGCTACAGTTTCACTAAGGGAGATGTATATGTTCTTTTAAGATTCAGAGATATTTTTTTTTTAAGAGAAAAGAAAAATTGAATGATCTGAAGGTATTTTCTTTATGCTCACATTTCTCACACACTCTATAAAAATATCATTGACATAGGGTGAAAAGGTCGCATGCCTCACAGAAATGTAGCCAAGTACTCCAGTAAGGTTTTTCACCTGGAAAATATCCCTATAACTAATTCTATGTACTGGAATTTTTTTATTATTATTTTAGCAGCAAAAAAAAACCAAAAAACCTCAAGGCCTGTTCCCAGCCTAGAGTTCCCTGAAGTGATCTTTCCCATAAGAAAGATAAGTTTTCACTTAGAGGATAGCATCTCTAGCAGCAAGAGTTTAATACTCTGCAACAATATCAGGGATATGCAATCCTGAATTTACAGCTTTTCAAATTACTTTTATAGCTATACTGCTTATTTTGGATCAGATGCTTATCTAAAATTCCATATATTTTGGTAGGCATAATATCTGATTTAAAACAGTTTCCAACAAGCCAAAGAACAGTACTTAAAAAAAAAAAAAAAAAAAAAAAAAAAAAAGCCACCCAAAAAAAAAGCCACAGTAGCCAGAGTCTGGGAGCTGTAACTTACTGTACGTTTTTAAAGAAAACTATTTTACACCTGCTAAGGATTGGGCCCAATACTCACAATTCCACTTCATAGTTGATTTTTTTTTCCTACCTGCATTGTGTTTTGCTTCTCATTTTCTCTGTTAATAACACATGAGAATTTGTAATTAGTGTGTCTGCAACTGTTTTTACAGTTATTTTGTGGCTTTTCTTATCAATGACTCAGGATGAGAAAAAAGTGCTGATTAATCAATTCATCAAGCTTTATTGACATACAATATTCCTCAATACTTGAGAAATGTCTGCAGAATAATTTCCTTCAATCATAAGATCAATGAATCAATGTAAAAACCCAGTAATTAAATTTATAAATGCTGTATCAATACATCTGGCACTTTATGAAAGTATTATGTGAAGTTTGTTCTCTTAAGGGTTATATTGATTGAGGGCAAAGAGCCAAATATTTCTATTATTAGATCTGGGAATGCTAGATCAAAACTCAGTCTGTTATAAACAACATCCAAATGTTTCATATACACAGATCTCATGCTGATTCTGTACAATTAAACCCACTCCTAACAAGGAGATAAGCCTATTAATTGATGATTAAGACTACGGGAAGATCAGTCATTATATTCAATGCTCCTTGTATGCATTCACTGAAGAAATGTATTGACAGGAACCGTACAGGCTCGTTTTCCTCTACGAATTATATTTTTAAAAGGAGGAGAGCATCTAAACAAAAGCAGATTTCAAACCTTGTTCATGAAGCATAAAATGGCCTTAATTAATTAATTAAATTTTGAAACTGAAGCTTTGCAGTCCGAAACAGATTATCACATCTCCCTCCATCGTATACAGTAGTTATTAATTGAAAGGTGAACAATAAAGCCTAAAGATGATACATCTGATAAGAGCCATATTAACAACCAAAATCAAGAAACAAAAACACCATCCAATTATTTTACGGTTTAATTTTTAAAGGGCTAGCACACACACTCTTCTGGAATATATTTTTAGTTGTTATCCCTTACTACATATGCATAAGCAAGTACGGCACAAAAGTTCATGAAGTGCCATTGTATCTACTATAAGAAAAAGAGTAGAAGCCTTTTTATATCATAAAAAAAAAAATGGCTCTGCTTGAACAAAAAGAAATTCTTAAAAGAACAGCTAACAACATAAGACTCATTTTTCCCCACAAACTGTGATGAAGATATCAATAACAATGCTATCTTCATATTTCTAAAATACTGCTATAATAAGAGAAGCAAACATCCCTGTGCTTTTGCAATAATTGCAATAAATAAAAATAATCTGATCAAGTACTGAAGGTATCTTATTCTGAAGGGGAGGAAATAACAACAAAACCCCCAAACCCACCAGATTCGTGTAGGAGTTGCATCCTGTTACAAACATCAAACAACAATGAGCCTTTATTACCACACTATGATTCCTTCATTTCAAACATGATTAATTAGCAAGTATAACACTCACCAAAACTCCCACCACGCTGCTGTTTGCTGCCTATTTGCAAATGGGTCTCTATCAAGTATCCATAAGCAGTATTGTCTCATTTATGACACTGAAGAAAAGTCAAAGCATCCTGCTTTAAGGAAGATTTCACTCAGACTTTAACCAAAAAGAAAAGAAAACAAAACAAAAACCCAGCAACAACAAAAAAAACCAAACCTCTTGCATCAAAGGAATTCCTTGAAAATACAAACATGAACTTTATGCAAATAAAAAAAAAACTTTTTAGAAAAGTTGCTAAACAATTCAAATGCTTGGAAATAAGTAGAGATAAAAAACAGTTTAGGTTTTGGTTTGGTCTCTTTTTTTTTTTTTTTACTTGAAACCTCAACATTATATTCAAGTTGAAATACACTGCTGTTGAGAATGAAAGTGTGGTTCATATGTCAAAAATGGAAAAAAAAAAAAGAGGATGAGAAGAGGAAGACATATTTAACGGGGCTTTTAGAATGTTTTAAGCTGCACAAACAGATATCTTCAAATGTACCTTACTTGCAATAAACATTATTTTGTCAGTAAATGAAACTTTGCATCACGGGGAGGAGAAGTGGAAATGGAGATTACAAATACAAAGGCAAAAACAAGACTGGGATGAGAGCAAAAGAAGTTGAAAATGCCTTCTCAAGCTGAACTCTATAAATACCATCACAAAAACAATGGAAAAAGGTTCAATTTGGAAGCAACAGATGTAGTCCTAAACAAGAAAATATCCCCGATGGAATAATGCACAGGCATGCAGAGCGGATCTTTAAAAGTATGAAAAGAGACATCTATGTGGCAAAGGTAAACTTTCAACATGAAAATAAAAATTAGCAGAAGATCCAATGGTTTACCAGCTCTGTACCACAGATACCACGATTTTGTCACGCCCAGAAGAGAGTCATTTTTAAGTGCAAATCGGTCCTACTCTCTCCAGCTTTTTCAATTTTATAAATTTGGGATCAAAAACATCAAAGCGGTTTCCACTTTGGACCTAACTTTTAGAGGATCAATGTGACAAGTCACTGCTTGATAGATGTTTCTCTTGATAAACGACTTGTTCAAAAGAGACATTGTAGCTTTCATTTCCTGACCACAACACACTTTTAATTTGCAACAGCAGAGCTGCTGGAGTGTGACTAGTTCCCACTTTCCAGCCTTTCAGGATTGTGGCACTGTCAGGCCACATACATGGGCAAAACAAAAACTCAGAAAGAGGTGTATCTGCAACAAGAATTGTAGTGAAACTTTTCCTCACACGGGAACCTGATTAGGTTTGATTTCTCCTAACAGTGGACTTTTAAACCCCCTTCCCAATCACCTCCAATCCCTAATATTTTAGGGAAGCCAGGGGAAAGAAGAGAAATCATATTTGGAAATATATACTTAAGTACCACAGAATACCTGCCTAATAGTATCATGTTTAGTATTCATATATATATTACTGCTACTATAATTATTATTATTATCTGGGAATCACATTTAACAGTCCAAACCGTCCACACCATCCAATTTCAGCTCTCAGCATACTGTCCGATTCCCGATTTAAAATTTATAAATGTAATATCCTCCTCATCACAAGCAGCAGTCCAATCTGCTCTGAATATATATTACAGCTTTAACATCACAGAGGGAAATCTCCCATCTGGCAATCACATTCGCTCCAACAGCTCTAGGAAAAAAAAAAAAAAAAAAAAAACAACACACAACCCCACAACATTCCGCTCTCACTCGCTCATTCTCCTCCTTAAAACATTTCTCAGGGCAAATTATGTGCATCTAAAATAAACAGTCGCCTTATTGATCGCTTCAAAGTCAACAAGTTCTAAATGCAAAATGCAATCAGATCGTTCCCATCATATAGCACCCCGGATATGTTTAGCGATATAGTCACCTACAGCACCAAAACAGGACTGTACATTGTGCAACTGTTCTCTCAATTTATTTCTTGCATTCAGATATGTTATTACGGGAGATCATCAGCCACACACACCAGACCTCCCCCTTATCCCAAACACACACGCACACGCTCTCTCCTAGGGTCTCTCTCTGTCCTTATTTGTTGCTACCACACACAATTAAAAGTGAACGTACCCCCCTTTCTGGTTGCACAAAACAGACTAATAGTCACTTCTGTTGTTGGTTCTTTAGCCTTAATTGCACACCTAGAGGTGCATCTACTGTACCACAAGGAGATCTATTGAAATTCCCCAAGCTCCATTTTATCTGACTTTTTAGAGGAGGGGGTGGCATGAGGGACTGGAGAGTGACTATTAAAATGAAGCCAGTTTCAGCACCTGATAATTTCATTCTGTTACACACTGGGAACAGAGCAGTGGGAACCAGACACTTGTAAACTGAGCATAAAATACCACTTATTAAACAGTATTAAACATTCAGCCACAACACTAATTTTGTTTGTTTACATGCAGAACATTCCCTCCACCCTACATCAGTTAAAACCTCTCACAGATGATTACGCTGAAAGCAAGAGAGGGAAAAGCAGCTGGAGTTCAAATAAATACTCACAAATTATTAGTTTGCAAAAGGAAGAGATGAATTTTAGGCACATATATACGAATACATGGATGTATCGGTGTATATACTCATTGCTACGCATTTTCACCTTCTCCAGTTACCAAGTTTTACTAATTTACATACCATTGGAGTTTAGTGGTGTACATAGTGCACTGCTAGTAACATGCAACTTTAGGTTTTACGGCTGAGATCAATACAGTGGACAAAACTAATGCTATAATTGAAGCAGAAATGATAAACAAATGATAGCAAGAGAAAAAAAAATGCTCATATATACACAAATGAAAATACACTATTAAACATTAGGTATTTATTACAAAATATTTGCATGCAGAGTCCTCGGTGCGTTATCATGCTATTTAAATTTGTCTTTGCTATTTAGATGCAAAGGAAGTAGATCCCAAAACGGACATACCATAAACACTGGTGCTACTGATCATTTCTTGCTGGCAGCACAAAAAGCTGAATTGGATTTTTCACAAGCAGGAATTCCAAAGGTTGCTTTTCATTAAAGCCACTTTTCCTCTCAGCTATCAAATGTCACTGCCTTGAAACGTGGGCCCTTTCGTCAGGTATTCATTTAACCTACATGCATATAATTAAGTGGGAAAGCAACATCAACAAAAAGGGGATCTCAGATCACAAGAGAAGAAAGAAAGGGGAAAAAAAAGCACATGACCAGGAATGCAAGTCCATGTCAATTTCACTCACTCCCATTGAAACTAACAAGAGCTCCAGGGAGGATAGTAATAGGATCAGTGGATTGTATATACCATTAAATTATACATCTTTCTCTCCCTTCCGAGCCAACAATACGCCCACCACGCTGTACCCCCTCCAAGATGATGTGCTTACATTTTACCGCAACAGCTCCTCTGACATATTCGTGCCCCCCCACACACCCCCCAGCCAAGACACAGCAATTTAAACCTAACTTTTGTTTGGGGAGATTCTTATTTGCACTTATTTGCTCAGAAGTTAGTTGCCTCGAAGTCCGGCACCGCGTTACCTGCAGTTTATTATTTTCAATGCAACTTAAAAATAAATCCAATTAGGAGGAGGCGGAGGTGGGGAGGGGAGCTTGCAATCGCGAACTCTTAATCTGCCTACTATTGTTGGCACTGATCAAGGAGAAAAAACCATGCACTGCGATTGTATATCTGTACTTTCCAGACTACAATTAGGAAAGCAGACCGGAGTGTTTAACATCAGAAAACGACCGCAAATTAGGCAAAATATTTAGGGCACGAGCAGGTGATTAAAAAAAAAATAAAATACGCGGCTGCTTCGGAGAGCTTTAAGATTAAATAAAATTTAAAACGATGGTAGGAAGACTAGGAGAAAAAAAAAAAAAAAAGAGAGAGAAAAAAAAGATCCTCTTACCTGGAGATTTGGTACAAGAACCCGATAGGTTAGAGTAGCATCGATCCGATGTGTTTGCTGATGAATGGGGACTCGGGTTAAGTGAAGGTGCCTATGATTTGAAATCATTCCAAGTTTTTGAAGGGAAGACTGACTGCAGCCTCTGCCATGTTGGAATTTCAAACCCAAAACAGCTGCTTTGCAAGGAGCCAGCATGCCAGCAGCTGGACGCCTGCGCAGAGCGCCGCCGAGCCAAATTCAAATCACTTTCACGCGAAGAGCCAAAGATCAGTTTTCAAAGGGGGAGCGGCGCGGGGGGCGGGGGAGCTCCGCGGCCCTGCGCGCCGGGGCCGCCGCTTCCCGCGGGGGACGGCGGGACGCCCGCGCCGCGGCCCCGCTGCCGCTTCCCCGGGACGGGGGCGGCCGGCTCCCTCCGCGGCGGCCGCGGGGCTCTCCCCGGGCGCGGCGGCTCGCCGGGCTCTCCGCGGCGCGGGGGGAAGGCGGACGGGGTGGGGGAGGGCCGGGGCCTAGCGGCTGCCCGCTCCCACGGGGCAGGCGGGCGGGCAGCCGGCGGCGGACGTTCTCCTGGCCGCGGCCGCTCCGCCGCGGCCCGCTCCGCGCTTCCTCAACCAGAGCGCGGGAGGCGTCCCGGCTCGGCCGGCGGCGGCCTGCGGGGCTGCCCTCGCCGGCCGGCTTTCCGCGCCGCGTCCCCGGGCGGCCGGTGTCGGGTCTCACTGGCCGCCACCGCCTCCCGCCTGTGGAAGATGGCCGGGGTGGAAGCGCTCCGAGCGCCGGCGGGCTCGGCTCGTCCCGGGCGGCGACCGGCACCGCACAGGCGCGCCCCGTCCCCTCGCTGCTCCCGGAGAGCCCCAGGAGCCGCCCGCCGGAGCCCGGCCGCTAGCAGCCGCGGGGAGGCATTCCCGGTAGCCGGCAATGGCCGAGGGGCCCCGGCAGCCACACCTCCCTCTGCCCGCACTTCCCCGGCCCCGGCTCGGCGGGGGATGGCAGGGAGCCAGCTACCCCGGCCCACAGCTGCCGGGGACTCCCCTTGCATAAGAGGGATTCCCCGGGGGGCTGTTAGACGGGGCTTTACAGCCTCTTCACGCTGGCAGGGAAGGCATAAAGTGGTCACACAGCACAAATTGGGCCCTCCCTCTCACACCGGCTACGATGTCTCTCGCAAAACGGGTCTTTCTCCGTCTCGCTCCGGCGCGGCCGGTGCTCAGGGGCTGCCTCCGCACCAGCGCTGACGCGCGCCGCTGCAAAAAGGGGAGCGAGGGTTTCCCGCAAAACAGACCTACGTTCTCTTGTTTCTACAGCTGATGGGACTATTGGAGCTTTTTTACCTTCTAACGGGGAAGAAGCCAAGCTGTCCGGGTGCTGCCCCCGCGCTCTGGCTTAGGGTCCTGCTGGAGCGGTTTTAGTTCCTCTCTTCCTGGCCCTGCTGAGGAGTTAAGGATGGCTTGGGAGGGTTGTCTGTCCGTCCGAGGTGCGGAAGAGACGGATTAAATTTTCTTATTAGAGAAAGAAAGAAGATGCAATGGGAGTATGGGCTCTGGGGGAGGCACAGGAGACCAGTCCTAGGGTATTAGCATCTTGACGGCTATTTTTCTTTTCAGTAATACAGTAGGCCTAAATAAAACTCAGAAGTAGTTGCCAGCAGAAGCTGCTGTGAGCTGTCAGCCAGTGCCTATCCTGCTGGGTAATGGAAGAGGAAAAGGGAGGACAGGAAGGCCTGCCTCACTGATGCAGTCCCTGAAGTGATTCAGTCAACCTGAAATTATTTTCACCAGCTGAAGAATTCTGGGACACCTGAGACCCCCAAGTTACAAAGCTGCACCTAGAGATTGGAAATAAAAGGACAGAGCAAAATCGCTAGATGAGCTTCTGCTTATTAAGGATATGCAAGGTGTTCCCAGCTTGCTAGAACAGCTAGGGATAGCTAACGCTAGTGCTGCTACATGAAGGGAGCACTGCTAGTGGAGTAACAAGGTGTCCTGAAGCAAGGAGCTGGTTCTAGAGCAGATACAGCTTAAATTAGCAAAAATTGCTTTTGCTTCCCATTATGTCCTAACTAAAACAAAACTTACACATGAAAACACAGTTTGACCGAGTGTTGGCATACAGATTTAGAACTTGTAACATAGCTATAGCAACAGAGGTCTATAGGAATCGCTTTTAGACAGACTGCCAGAACAGCCAGCAGACAAGAAACCTCAAATCTGCAGCCTGCTCTTCTGACACTGTTTCGCTGCCCACAGTATCAGGTGGCTATGAGCAATGGGCTCATAGCCTGGAGCAGCCCATTACCTGTGTGGATAGACACCCACTGTCCCTTCCACAAGAGCTTTTGGATATTAAGTGGCAGCTTTGTCATTAGCACAGGCAGAAAAACCGATCCAAATGCAGGTAACACATAAGTAGCCTCTAGTGTTCACTGATTTGACCAAACTATGCACATTATATTAAGTGGTCTCTGATGCTAAAATCTGTGACGCAACACATTGCCTCTTCTACTGTTCACAGAAAGTCAGGGGTTGGAAGGGACCTCGGAAGATCATCTAGTCCAACCCCCCTGCCACAGTAGGTCACACAGGAACACGTCCAGGTGGATTTTCAATGTCTCCAGAGAAGGAGACTCCACAACCTTTCCAGGCAGCCTGTTCCAATGCTCTGTCACTCTCACAGTGAAAAAGTTTTTCCCAATGTCTTCATGGAACCTCCCGTACTCCAGCTGGCATCTGTTCCTCCTTGTCCCGTCACTGGACATCACTGAGAAGAGCCTGGCTCCATCCTCCTGATATTCACCCTTTACATATTTATAAACATTAATGAGGTCACCCTTCAGCCTCCTCTTCTCCAAGCTAAACAGACCCAGCTCCTTCAGCCTTTCCTCGTAAGGGAGATGTTCCACTCCCTTCCTCATCTTTGTGGCTCTGTGTTGAACTCTTTCAAGCAGTTCCTTGTCCTTGAACTGGACACAACATTCCAGATGCGGCCTCACCAGGGCAGAGTAGAGGGCAAGGAGAACCTCTCTCAACCTAGCAGCCACAGCCCTTCCAATGCAGCCCAGGATGCCATTGGCCTTCTTGGTCACGAGGGCACATTGCTGCCTCATGGTCATCCTGCTGTCCACTAGAACCCCCAGGTCCCTTTCCCCTATGCTGCTCTCCAGCAGGTCAGTTCCCAACCTATACTCGTACTTGGGGTTGTTCTTTCCCAGATGCAAGACTGTACACTTGCCCTTGCTGTATTTCATAAAATTTCTCACCTACCCAACTCTCCAGCCTGTCTAGGTCTCACTGAATGGCAGCACAGCCTTCTGGTGTGTCAGCCACTCCTCTCAGTTTTGTGTCATCAGCAAACTTGCTGACAGTGCTCTCTAATCCCTCATCCAGGTCATTGATGAATATATTGAATAGTACTGGTCCCAGTACCGAGCCCTGAGAGACTCTGCTAGACACAGGCCTCCAGCTACACTCTGTCCCATTGACCACAACTCTCTGACTTCTTTCCTTCAACCAGCCAGCACCAAGTGCTGGAAATAAGAAGTCATGGTCCCAAAGTCATGAGGCTGGTCTACAAAACGTATCATTAAACATAAAAATTACTTCATCTTTGATATTTTATACATCTGGATCCCTTTTCCCATTTTTTTTCCCCAAACCCTTGGCACTATGCAGTTTTCCTCTCAAGCGAAAGATGAGGTTTTTGCACAATTACAGATGTCCATGACTTGTAGATGTAGGAAAACAAATGCAACTATCATAAGAGCATTATCAGATGAGCACCACAGCATTTGAAATCTTCTCACCAGTGAAGAAAATATTTATCAATCTTAGTATTGCATTAACCTCAGTATTTTCATCTTATATACCTATGTTTTTCTTCCCTTCAGGCTTTTCATGCCACACTAAAAAAGCCTGAGTTGACAAAGTAGCCATGCAATATATGTTTGTATGGGTTGACATTCATCTCTGTGCAGAAGGACAGCATTAAGGCTTACGTACCATATTAAGTTCTTATTCTGAGGTCTGATTTAGGCTGAAGTGAAGGCCTTGTTCAGTTCATCTGTACATGGATGAATTCCACTCTTTGTTTAAAATGCCACCAAACAGTCCTGATCCTTTTGAATGGCAAATTCTTACAGACTTTCAAACTGGGAATGTTACTTTGAGCCTATTTGAACATCTAGCTGAAACATTCACAATGAAATTCAAAACCACATGAAACTTGCCTGGTTTCGGGTTTTGTTACAAACTCCAAGCTCAGACCAGGCTCCCTGAAAGGTTCACAGACCTTTTCGGCAAATCTAGATTAATCGCATTTAAACTATTTGAATTGTGAAAACAAAACAAAAGAAACAAAAATCCTAAAAAAACAAAGAACAAGAACATCTAACTATGCTACTGCATCAGTTCTCTCAGGGGTGCTGATGTGATGCATACGGGCTTTGTAGTTACTACTTAGTACATCCAGTAAAGGTTTTTAAGAGCTCCAATAAAAACAATGGTGTTCCGTGAAATAGTCTTTAGTGCCTTTACATTAATTACATGAATTTAATCTGTAAACGAGCACTAGTTCTCAAAGTGGCAGACAATCACAGAATCACAGAATGTTAGAGGTTGGAAGGGACCTTAAAGATCATCTAGTCCAACCCCCCTGCCGGAGCAGGATCACCTAGAGCAGAGCGCACAGGAACATGTCCAGGCGGGTTTTGAATGTCTCCAAAGAAGGAGATTCCACAACCTCCCTGGGCAGCCTGTTCCAGTGCTCGGTCACCCTCACAGTAAAAAAGTTTTTCCTCATATTTTTATGGAACCTCCTGTGTTCCAGCTTACATCCATTGCCCCTTGTCTTGTCAGTGGACGCCGCTGAAAAGAGCCTGGCTCCGTCCTCCTGACATTCTCCCTTGACATATTTATAAACATTAATGAGGTCACCCCTCAGCCTCCTCTTCTCCAAGCTAAAGAGACCCAGCTCCTTCAGCCTTTCCTCATAAGGGAGATGCTCCACTCCCTTCACCATCTTTGTGGCTCTATGCTGGACTCTCTCAGGCAGCTCCCTGTCTCTCTTGAACTGAGGGGCCCAGAACTGGACACAATATTCCAGATGCGGCCTCACCAGGGCAGAGTAGAGGGGCAGGAGGACCTCTCTTGACCTACTTGCTACTCCCCTTCTAATACACCCCAGGATGCCATTGGCCTTCTTGGCCACAAGGGCACATTGCTGGCTCATGGTCATCCTGCTGTCCACTAGAACCCCCAGGTCCCTTTCCCCTGCGCTGCTCTCCAGCAGGGCAGTCCCCAACCTATATTGGCACATGGGTTTATTTTTTCCCAAGTGCAAAACTCTACACTTGCCCTTGTTAAACTTCATAAGGTTTCTCCCCGCCCAGCCCTCCAGCCTGTCTAGGTCTCTCTGAATGGCTGCACAGCCTTCTGGTGTGTCAACCACTCCTCCCAGTTTCGTATCATCAGCAAACTTGCTGACAACATTCTCTAATCCCTCATCCAGATCATTGATAAATATATTAAACAGCACCGGCCCAAGCACTGACCCCTGAGGGACCCCACTAGACACAGGCATCCAGCCAGATTCAGCCCCATTGACCACAACCCTCTGGCTTCTTCCCTTCAACCAGTTCTCGACCCACCTCACTACTTGGTCATCCAGACCACACTTCCTCAGTTTACCTATGAGGATGCTGTGGGAGACGGTGTCAAAGGCCTTGCTGATGTCCAGGTAGACCACATCCACTGCATGGCCATCATCCATCCACCTGGTTATGTCTTCATAAAAGGCTATCAGGTTGGTCAAACATGACTTCCCCTTGGCAAAGCCATGCTGACTGCTCCTAATAACCTTCTTATCCTTGATATGCCTAGAGACAGCGTCAAGGATAAGATGTTCCATCACCTTTCCAGGGATGGAGTTGAGGCTGACCGGTCTGTAGTTACTCGGGTCATCCTTCCTGCCCTTCTTATAGACTGGAGTGACATTCGCTTTCCTCCAGTCTTCAGGCACCTCACCTGTTACCCACGACTTACCAAAGATGATGGAGAGTGGCCTAGCAATGACTCCCGCCAGCTCCCTCAGCACCCGTGGGTGCATCCCATCAGGGCCCATGGATTTATGAATGTTCAAGTGTTCAAACTGATCCTTAACCCACTCCTCATCAATCAGGGCAGACTCTTCCTTTACCATGACTTCCTTTGGGGCCTCAGGGGACTGAGGCTCCTGAGGACGGTCTCCAACAGTGTAGACACAGGCAAAGAAGGCATTCAGCAACTCTGCCTTCTTTCTGTCCTCTGTCTCCAGGGCACCCACCTCATTCAACAGAGGGCCTACATTGCCTCTAGTGTTAGTTTTGTCAGCAATGTATTTGAAGACGCCCTTTCTGTTGTCCTTGACCTCCCTTGAAAGTTTTAGTTCCAAGGAGGCCTTAGCTTTTCTGATTGCCTCCCTGCACTCCCTGACAGCTGCCCTGTACTCCACCCAGGTGGCCAGCCCTTCCTTCCACAATTTATACACCCTCCCTTTCCACCTGAGTCTGCCCAGCAGATCTCTGGTTAACCATGCAGGTCTCCTGGATCTCTTTCTTGATTTCCTACCTGATGGGATGCACTGATCCTGAGCCTCGAAGAAGTGGTCTTTGAATGCCAACCAACTCTTTTGGGCCCCTTTACCTTTCAGCTCCCTGTCCCAAGGGGTTTCCCCCAGCAATTGCTTGAAGAGGCCAAAGTTGGCCCTTCTGAAATCCAGAGTTGCGATCCTGCTTGGTATTGTGTTTTTACCGCACAGGATCCTGAACTCCACTATCTCATGGTCGCTGCAGCCAAGATTGCCCTCAACCTTCACTGCTTCAACCAGACCTTCCTTGTTGGTGAACACAAGGTCCAGCAGCGCTCCTCTCCTGGTTGGCTCATCCACCATTTGCATCAAAAAGTTATCATCGATGCACTGGAGGAACCTCCTGGACTGAGGATGGCTGGCTGTGTGGGACTTCCAGCAAACATCTGGGTAGTTGAAATCCCCCATGAGAACCAGGGCCTGGGATTGAGAGGCTGCTGTCATCTGCCTGTAAAAGGCCTCATCAACTTCCTCCTCCTGATCAGGTGGTCTATAGTAGACACCCACCACAGTATCACCTAAGCTAGCCTGCCCCTTAATTCTTACCCATAAACTCTCTACTTGCTCCTCATCTGCCCCTGGATGGATCTCAATACACTCCAGTTGCTCTCTCACGTAAAGAGCAACTCCCCCACCTCGCCTCATCGGCCTGTCTTTCCTAAAAAGAACATAACCATCAAGGCCCACATTCCAGTTATGTGAGCTGTCCCACCACGTCTCTGTAATTGCAATGAGATCATAGTTCTCCAGCTGCACATAGACTTCCAATTCTCCCTGCTTATTCCCCATGCTTCTTGCATTGGTATACAGACACTTCAGAGATTTAATGGAGCATCTGTTACCGTTGCTTGTGCCTTTTACACCTAACCCTGGGATACTTCCCCTCGGCTCATGTGTAGAGACTCGGGTTTTATCCCCTTGCCCCTTCCAATTTAGTTTAAAGCCCTATCTATTAATCCCACCAACTCTCCAGCAAGTATTCTCCTCCCTCTCTTAGACAGCTCTACACCATCTATATCTCTCATGCCCAGTACTGCATAAACTTCCCCGCGATCATAATACCCAAAACGTTGCTGGAGGCACCAGTCTTTGAGCCATGCATTAACTGCATGTACTTTTCTTTTCCTTTCACTATTCCTGTCACCTACTAAAGGGATAGATGAGAAAACTACCTGTGCCCCTGATCCTTTGATCACTTGGCCTAACGACTTAAAGTCCTTTTTAATTCTCTTAATACTTCTATGATTGATCTCATCACTGCCAGCCTGGACAACCAACAATGGGTAATAATCAGTGGGACTCACCAGCCTGGGAAGTTTTTTAGTAATGTCCCTAATCCGAGCTCCAGGGAGGCAACAGACTTCCCTGTGGGCTGGGTCTGGACGGCAAATGGGACCCTCTGTTCCCCTTAGGATGGAGTCACCAATGACAACTACCCTCCTTTTCTTTTTTGTTGAACTAGTCCTGATGCATGGGTCTGACTTACTCAGCGAAGTCAACCTTATGTCCCCACATTCATTCACTTCTTCACTTCCTTGGCTCTCCTCTTCCAGAGCCCTGTACCTGTTCTGCAGAGGCAACTGAGCAGGTGAGGGAGGCTGGGCAGGGACCCAATGCCAGAGTTCTTTTAATGCTGACAATCTGGCAGCATCTGTGCTCCCCTTGTGTGCTGGCAGTGGAGACCTCCAGGGCAAGGCCTCCTGCCTGCCTCCCCTGTGCTGGGGAATCCCTTCAAGTATCCCACTCTTAGACCTCATGTGGGGCAACCACAACTATATTTGCCTACTAGGATGTACTGCAATAAGAGCCTGCAAGAGTTCTTTTTTGGAGTTGTGGTCATTGGTGTGTACATAGACTATTTTCTTTCTTTGTTAGGAGCACAACCTGTTTAAGAGCTCAGGCAATTCAGATTAGATGGTTATACCACCCGGATTCCCACCGAGCAGCTGAGGTGGCCCCAGATCCCACGTGCGGAAACATTTCTAGGATTTGTGTGACAGGACAGACCTTCACAGTCCTCCCTTATCAGGTAGGAAATGCTAAATCTATTTTTCCCTCTGACTAGAGTCACAGAAACCTCAGTCTTTACAACTAAGGGTTCATTTACTGCCTTTTAGGACCACTTTCTTCTGTGTCAGCGAGTGCAATGGTGGCCTCAGCTTCAGAGACTCCAAGAGGCAATGACACCTGTGTGGGCCTTAAACTATCAATAAATATAGACCAGAAGTAACAGTCTCTTTCCTGGATACAGGCAACTATCATTTAGTTGAATTAATGCCCTACAGAAGCCTCACAATGGGACAATGGTCAATCACAGAAGGGGAATGCATTCCAAATATTGTTACATGTTGCTTCTAGTTCTTTTTTCCAGGAGACAGCAATGGATGAAATTCTTTCTCCCTTCTAGCCGTATGGCTGTTCTGCACAGTTTGACTGAAGCTTCAATCATGCCCAAGTCCTAGGTCGGTGGGTGAGCCAGGAACACACCATGCCTTCCCAGACTCCTCTAGCAGACAGCATCCTGTCTTAGGTACTGGGCAGTACCTAATATCACAAAACATCACATGGCCATAGGCCATAGATAATGCAATTCCTGACTGTGTCAGAAAGAAAAGCTGTATGTAATCTGTCCATAAAGGCACTTTTTGCATATTTGCTGTGCTGATGAAAAACGATAAATTTTACAACTTGTAACCACTTTGGGTTAGATTCTGGGGTTTTGAAGAGATAACATTTCCAACATTTTTGTTCTTTTGTTTGCTCTGTGGAATGGGGACTGAGTCACCTTGATTTCAGCGACATTTCTAACCAAAGCCTTTACTGGCCATTCTCTACAGTCTTGCCGAATATTTGATGCTTTTGGCATGACAAAACTACTGGTCCCTGAAGTCACTTCCATTTCCCATTTTAGTCCTAGAGGAGAAATTGTTCACAATATCCAACAAAAATACTCATTTAGCAAATACCCTGTATAACAGAACGATTTATAGATGTTTGTCACATAAACATCTGACAAGACCTATGCCTTCTGGCATTTCTTGAATTTTGAGTGCTTAATATTTTTACTTTGGTAGCAAATGCAATTTTTAATACAATTTCTCCATTTTTTTTTAAAAAGCAAACTTTAATATGGAAAGTCCCTCTTGGGGAACTACAGGAAGGAGTTGAATGTTTTCAGAGCTCTTGTTCTCCGTCTTTTATTTTTCACTATGTTGTTCATTAACTGGATAAGAACCACATTAATCCCTGTCATTTGCCTTAACAAATACATTAATAACTTGTTGTCTTAATTTAAAAAAGCCTCTCTGCAACTGAATTAGAGGAGGATGAGGTGCCCACAGGAGGCCAGTAAGATTCAGAGACATTTGACTGTGACAATGGAATACCAAGACATTGGAACAACTTACAAACACATTATTTCTACTTTTCCTAGGTCCTTTTTTTTTTTTTCCCTTAAAAGTGCTCTCTTTGCCTTGATCCCAGCATCTTTCCTATTCCCTCCCTAATTCCATATCTCAACTGCAATCCTTTCCATTCACCATCTTATTTGGTACCATAAGTCCCTGTAATAAAGCATCGACACATTTTATGACCTTTGACTTGCATCCTTTTCTTGTGTCTGAACACATTTGCCTTTGTTTTTTTCCTCTCCTTCATTGATGGTCTCCCTTTCCTGCATTCTGATCAAGCTGTTTCTTATTCCATGTTGTCTGCTGATTTGCAGGAAGAAGGCTGAGAACATCTGATAGACACCTTTATTCTCTTTGTATTTAGCACCACTGGCAACTGAAAAGAGAAATCTGAGAGCAAGTCCTGCTCAGATCTACAAGCCCCAGGAAAGAATGCATCCACTGAAGACAGAATCTTTGAAGAAGCTGGTAAATGAAATATGCAAACAATTTTACACAGGATCATGTTTCTCCAGACTGAGGAAGACCTTCATAGGCTGCTGAAAGAGGAATATTCCTTCCCAAACGCTGAGTCCCATTACACTCAAGTAGTCAACAAAATATTTCCAAAATTTCTTAACATGACCCAAACAGATTTTTCCTCAGTGAGGGGAACAGCTGACCATATTTATTGAAAGTTTTGAAAAAATCGCCCAAGGCAGATTTTTGGCATGACAATTGCTGCCCAGTGGTTTATGTTTGACAAAGTTACATGCAACTGGAAAAAGGTTCTTACACTGAAACCTAGACTCTAAGTATCCCAGTGTAAAAGCCTACAATTAATGATTACCAATAACAAAAACGTATTTTACTTAATGCTTAATTCTTAACGACTTAATTTAGTCCGTGCCTAGAAAGAAAAAAAACACTTGATTTTGGAAGGGGAGTGGAATAATGAAAACTAAGTAATAGTATGCTGACAAAATTGCCATTTTTTTTTCCCTGAGTTCTTTTTCCAAGTACTTTATATACTCTTCTCAAACACATGTTGTAGCTCATCTCCAAATGCACGTTATAAAATCTCTCATTTACCCTACAAATGACTGGAATTAATTTTGGAATCAAAGGAAAGAAAAACATTTGATAGGAAACCCGAATTGCTCAAAATCACACATATGCACAGAAAAAAGTTTACCTAATAGGTTACAGGGTATAGGATCTGCATGTCTGATGAAATACCCTCAGGGATTTATTTGCTGTTGCTTTAGGAGCATACTTTTGCCCGCTTTTTCTCTTTCGATGAGTAAAAGTTCCTTTACTCTTAGAGAAATATCTTGCTCTAAGTAACGCTCCTACACAACGTTATTGATCTTCACAGATTTTCTTTTTATAGTAAAATTAAGACAACATTTATGACTCTTATTGTTTTAAACATTGTCTTTAGTGTTGACCTGGGTGTATGTAAGTTATGAAACAACATTATCAATCCATCTATGCAGTCATAGAATCATGGAATGGCCCAGGCTGGAAGGGACCTTAGAGATCATTTAATCCAACCTCCCTGTCATGGGCAGAGATGCCTCTCAACTAGATCAGGCAACACATGGGGACCGAACGGGAATCGATCCCGCGACCTTTGGTGTTTCAGAACCATGCTCTAACCGAGTGAGCTAAACGTGTCTAAAGCTTTTAATTTTCTAAAATTTTCTAACAAGTGAAACATTTTTAACTACTTTTGCTAGGAACTCGTCTTTAGGAATGACCATTAATCAAATATCCAGAATAAAATAGCTTTCCAAAATGCAGAAGCACCAACATATCAGGCAAGTATACCTTAAATATTTATAGAAGAAAAAAACTGTTCAGACTTCAAACATCTCTATGGAGATAATCTGAGCAATACAGCTGTTCTACATATGATGTTCTTCCACTGCATGGAAGAGTCACTTAAGAGACAAAGAAGTTAATAAAGTAAATTAATATAGTTGAGGGTAGTGCTGTTAATGAGAGCATCTTTTCCCACAACCTGTAATGTGATAACTAAATCTTGCTAAGTTGTACTTTCTTCTTCTAAGTTCCTTAAAAAGCTTAAATTTGCTAAATGCACAGCATTGGCTGCAATCAACAAGGCACTTAAGTATGTGCTTAATTTTGTGCACATGAGTAATCACATTACAGTAGAAGGAACTCGAATGCTCAAAGTTAAGCACACACTTAAGTGCTTTGCTGGATCAGGGCCAGACCATGACAACTTGCAGGTCATCCTTATAGCACATAGGAGATAACAAACCTTAAATATCCTGTAGAAACCTTCTCCCCATTTCAGATCAACAGTACCAAAGGCAAGGACAAGAATACGGTAATAAGTAGCTGCTGCATTCTTTTCTTCTGCTACAAGTCACTAAGCTGGCAGCAGTACTTATGATATAGCAAATTACCAATACAATAAATTCTCTTAATAAGTATCCATAAAATTACAATTTATTTTAAAGATCATCGTTTGTAATTCTATTCTCATAAGACCATTAGACACATGGGTCTTTTTAATTTTCAAAGACCTGCTAACAGTTCTCACAAAAGAATTTATACAAGACCTTGACCTTAAATTGATACAATTGCCCAACTTAATCAGAATTAAACATGACTCAAAGTACTGTATGATATTATCCTGGGGGTCAACATAGCCCTTCAGCAGCCACACAGAGGATGCCGTTAGTACCACAGCCTTCAGCATCCAGGATTCCGATTCTGGGGATCTAATACTCTGAATTAAATGTTATTATGTTGAAGAGGCAGGGAGGGGGATTGTTGATGGCATTTTGTCTTTCCATGCAACTGAAATGACAGAAGAATAGACTAAGAATCTTTTCAATTCAGTTGCAGCTTTTCAATCTGAAATGAAACTTTATACCCACCATGCCACACACTTCATTATTTCATTTTGTGGATAAATGGACATGGTTCACCACTTGTTCAGCACCTGTTTCTCTCTTCAGTAACATGAAATTAATATTCTTTTAGGATCAGAAGCTATATTTTAAATCTAACTTTGTCTGGCTGTTGACAGCATTCAGATTTAGGGAGCTTCTATGTTTTTTCCAACACATAAGTTTCTTCACAAAAATTAGCAGGGTGAAACAGCAAGTAAGGACACATTGCCAAGTCTGGTTTTCTACCTATCCACAAAGTAGTTTTCACACTTTCCATGACTGTGAATGTCCTTATTTCTCTATTTTTTTAAAAAACATTTTAATGAAGAAGAACTGAAAAATCCTTCTCTATACTGAAAGTGTTTGTGTTGGTGGAAGGTGATGTTAAGGAACCAAAAGCACTTTCCAAGCCAATTCTGATCTCATTTACAGGGATGAAAATCTGGAATTAATCTGTTGAGTTTAACAGACATGTTCTGGGCTTACATAGATGAGATCTTACATTTATAAGCAGAATCAGCATTCTCGCCTCTGACATTTACATGGCTCAAACCAGAAACATTTCCTGAATTGAAAAAAAAAAAAAGGCCAAGTCATCCGGTTGGGAAGATTGGCATAATTCCATTGAAGTCAATGGGGCTGTAGTAATTTACATTAGCTGATGATCCAGACAAAAGTATATAAAAGTTTTCAGAGCAGGCTTCTTTCATTTAAAACTGCATTATGTTAGGTGCACTGTTGATGTTCAGAATTAATGTGCAAGTTGTTAATCTCGCTAGACCTGGATTTAAAATTAGACAATGTAATAATTAGTTTGGCACTATCGTTCTGCTACCTAGAGGGTAATAATGTAGGTCATAAAATACCAGTGATCAGCATGACTTTTCATACAAAACAAAGAACCCGTATTGGGAGGGAGGAGAGAAATTCAGAAACTGGTTGTTATCAGAGACCAAACTGGTGCCTGTGAGGTACTCTATCACCTCACAAGATGCTTCGTTGCATATGTCTGCTTATGTTTCTCAGCTCCCAAGCATGCAGATGATTCTGCAGGGTATAATTGACTCAAAGATGTCTACAAACTCTCTTTCTGTACTATTTTTATGTTATGTGTTCATTATTCTTCATGTCTTTATTACTAAAAAAGTTAGGAAAATGATTTATTTTGTTCTCTTTTGCTTGAAATATAAACATTATGCAGAGCAAACAGTTTACAAACATACAGAAGTGCAGCACTATAGTATATGTATCTTGATTTGTTTTCTTGACAAATGACTACTGGCAACATCAATAATTCAAAGGGAGAAACAATGGAAATATAGGGGAATTGCATTTGTATATTTCCTTTTGTCCTGTCAGTCATTCTTGCCACGCTTTTATGTAAACATAAATAAAATTAGGAAATCATCAAGTCTGAAAGCTAGTCTTGATGAACACTTACTTACATTTTGTCCTATTTAAATGGTCAGTATGCTTGAATATACAGATTTTGAGGGTATCTCATACATACGTGTCTCTATTAAGAGGACAATATTGTATTAGCTTTTATACAATCAGGCTGTGCTTGCATAAGATACACAGTAGTGTTCAGTGAAGACGTGAACATATATACAGGTGTGCATAGGTCTGAAGTGTCTCTCTGCCTCTTGTACATAGACTATTAGAAAGTGCACATTCGATGTTATAGATGCATATATTCATAAATCATTTAAAGTTGTGCTTTTCATGTGATGTGAGGCACAGATACAAACTTGCTAATGATAATTATAGAACTGATGCTGATTTAGTCATTTCAAGAAAGCCATGGAGGCATAATTAGTGTCTGAATGGCCTCAATATTGCATTATTAGGAGGCTAGGGTGAAACTTGAAATGAGAACATCAAGGCTGATAAAAGAAAAGAAAACATGAAATACATACATAATTCATTCTGAGATATTATAAAGGTTTATAACCAGAAACAATAATTTGCAGAAAGCATCTCATGTACTGGAGCCAACTGCAATAATTTGGTCAACCTGTTTAAGATCAAATAGTATTCGTAGCTATTCTCAGTGGTATCTTTCTAATAAAGTAGCAGCAAACAGACACTGTTTGCTTCTGGTCACTTTTAAAGAATGTTCAGTTTATCAGTGGGGACTTTAATCTCAAGCTTCATAGAGTACAAAAAGAACATTGATCCTACTGTTTTGTCCTCTAGGCCACAAGGCATGCACATTTTTACATTCATTTGTCATAAAACAAAAAATACATTTTGCCCTTTGAAAATACCAAATGCCAGCTTTTAAACAAAATAATTTTCCCTCACAATTTTCCCTTTCTTTTAACCTTTCCATCATCTACACCCTCCACATCGCTTTTATCCCAGACTAATTTCTTTTCTCTGTTAATGCCTTTCTTCCATTTTAAGTACTAGTAAGAACTTTGCAAAATTCCTTGTTTTGGACCCTTGCCAAACTAGCCACTGTTTAATAATTTGACATGATAGTTGAATTAATTGACATCCTTCACAATCCTCTTTCTAACTTTCTTTCTAGATAAGTTAGAGAATATACAAATAGTGCCTTTTAAGTTAAGTTAGACAAAGGCATGTGTGACATCAGCTGCGTTAGACCAGGTCTACAGATTTAAGAAGTTGGACAAAACTCATCCTTTATGTATCATTTACTTCAAATTCTCTCCTTTATTTAAGTAAATACAATATGCAAGAAAATACTGGAATTTCATAAAAAATACATATAGAAAATTTTTTTTGTACTTATTTGAAAATACTTTTCTTTTACTTACTTTGCAATGATCTAAAGTTGCCAATGATCTAAAGTGTTCAATAGCCTCGTTTTGTAACCACTGGATCAAGAGACTATATCCAACTCCCCACAAAGAATGCAGAGGCCTTGCTTTCTCCAGCTCTGGCGAACCAGTTACTGCATATAGTGAGTGGTTCCCACTCCCAAGCCCTGCTCAGCCTTTAGTTCTTTCCCAGAATATTTTTTTTCTTTAAAATATGTGTGTGTTTTTTCCAACATTTCTGTGACAGAGCATTGAACAAACAATGATGTTCTTTTGACCAAAACTGTAGAAAGTCTTGAATTCTGCTTTTGCTTGTCAGTATCTGAAAGAACCCTGCTGGTTAAAAACCTCATTAAAGGTTATGCAAGGAATATATGCATATCCTGTGTCTTCTCACAAAACATAAAATGTCTTCATGAAGAAAAAGGTCAGGGGTGCAATGCTACTAAACGGTCTGTGGCTTGAATTTTAGTGAGGGAGATGCATACACAAGTACAAATTTTTAACACCCTCTCATGTTCCATAGCTACCAAGGTTTAAATACACATTTGTCTTCAATTTTCACTTAAATTAAGCAGAACAAAAAAGTTTAAGTCCCATACCATCTTGCAAAAACTAGCTTTGGAGATGACTTATTGACAGGATAACATTCACAAAGTTGAAACCACTGAGGTAGATCCCAAACAAGTAGACAAGAATACTCATTCTTTCAACTCAGCTTTTTATGAATAGCATAGTTCATTTCACCACAGACTCCTGTGCCTCATTGAGTTTATTTTGAAAGTCTGAAGTTTGTATAGGATAAAAGAATATTATAACCATGAGCAATACGGATGATTGAGAAAGATCAGATTGTGGCAGACAGGATTTGATCCTGAAAAAAACAGAACTTCTTACTTCTCATTGTCTTTAGAAGTTATTTTACATTCAGCATTACAGAGAATCCAGATTCTTTTTTTCCCCCCATACTTTTTACAAGTAATCTTTAATTTTATAGGAGGCATACTTAACTAGAAGAACAAGTACAAGGAAGCACTGCGTGACTATATCTAAAGATCGTCTAGCTAGATAACTAGTTGGTTATCAAGCAGTTAAGGTACTCACTTTCATTTTCATAAATTTTTATTAAATTGTATTTATAATATTATAGACATTTATGTAATGTTATAAACATTTATAGTATTTTTTTGCAATCTAAAATAGCAAATACTGCAATGTAACATACTTTAAAAGATACCTGCTGGATTGTACTTTAAAATCAATTTTGAGAAAAAAAGCTACACCTTAAAACTAGGGGTGTGTGAGGTCTCTCTCATAAGCTTGGGCTTGATACTATTTTCATACTGTGAAAATATTTTACTATTTCATCATCCATCATATTTCCAGTAAATCAAACTACCCTCTGCAAGCTCCAACCCATGAACAGTTGTGTCTCATACAACCCAGACAAATTTGCTTCCCTCAGGTAAGATTGGAACCAGTGGGAATATCTGGAGAAATGAAGACCTATCCTGTACAGCAGGGGATCATGTTATGGAACATTTAAGCAAATTTGACATACATAAGTCCATAAGAGCTGGGAGTGCTCAGCTTGGAGTAAAGAATTCTCAGAGGGGTCTTAACAGTCTGTATAAATACTTTAAAGAGGAGTAAAAGAAGATGGAGCCAGTGGTATTTGGTGGAAGAACAAGAGGCAATGGGCATAAACCAAAACACAGAAAATTTAATTTAAATAGGAAAATTCACTTTTTTTACTGTGAGGGTAGTCAAACACTGAAGCAGGATGTACAAAGAAGCTGTGGAGTCTCCATCCTTGGAGATACTTAAAACCTGGCTTGATAGGGTCCTTAGCAACAAGCTTTATCTGATCATCCTTTGAGCAAAGGGCTTGGACTAGATAATCCCTGGAGGTGCCTTCCAATCTCAGCCAGTCCACAAGTTTGGCCATAAATTATCAAACTTTCCCTTATTACCTTTTAAGTTGTGTTACAGTCAAAATTCAATAGATACAAGCTTGGCTAAGAATGGGTAATGAATATTCAGTTTATTTAACTCCTTGACATGTAATGTAACTTTCTCTGTATTCAAGAGCAGTCAGCAATGCAGTTGTTGTAATGCTACTATCACTAATTATTATTATTACTGGCATCTTAATTGCTACTGAGATTCTATGGCTTGTCTCTTCATTCTCACCAATTGTCTAGAACAAATGTTGCATGTTTTGGGATAACAACAGCATTTTGTCATGTATATCCCATACTTGATTTCAAAAGATGTGACGTCAAGTATTCAAAAGCATGTAGGCATAATATGGTAGGTGTTTACCCAAGAGAATCTTACACGGAAAGATCTTTCAGAGCACTCTGTTTTGAAAGCTCAACTTACAAACCTGTTTGTTGCTGGCAACTTTCTCCAGTTGAAATTGTGTTATTACCTTGCGAGTGGCACAATGCCACTGTGGCAGATGGACATCAGCGCAGGCATGCCAGGGTACTTGTACGTGCATTGAGTTTGAGTATTAGGACCCAGACATCTGCCCAGGTATGAGTGTCTACACGTTTGCATCCTGGTTGAAAGGAATATGTAATTGCAACTTCAGCTCTGTTTGGCATTACTTTTGACATTCTCAAAATACTTCTGCTATTACTGAAGAATACAACTTCATTTGTTTATTTGTTTGCTTGGCAAATAAAGGCTGTGACTAGCAAGGGAACATGGGTGAAGGAGAGTGTATTACAGCTCTCCACTCTCTCAATATTCCCTTGGGGAACCATACAGGGATGTACAGAAGTGCAACTGTGGCCAGGGTGAATTTTCTTATGTAATATAATAGCTTAACTGAGTGTGGAAAGCAGATTCATGACCTTTCACGCTGCGGAAGTGTGCATATACTGCAATTTCTTCAAAATAAGATTGCTAATGTTTCAAAGGTCTTTACTTCTCCCTTGCAATTTTATTGACATTTTTCTTTTAGTTTGCATTTGTGCTGTAGTCTAAATTTTACACTAAATCATTTAAATTTGCCCTGGAGAAGCTGCAATGCTGCTCCCAGGCACACTGCCATGATTGAATCCACAAGTGAACACATTTTATGTTCTTAAAATCCTTATACATTAGTACAGAATGTGTAACAGAGCTCAGAGCTCCAGCCAGTGCAACTGCAGTTAAATGCATTTGCTTGGGGGCATCAAATCAAAATAGTTATTTGTATTAGGATGCAGCTATGGATAAAATCACATAATAGATGCAACTTTTTGCTTTGAAACATAACACATTTTTTTGCAATAATTTTTGTTTGGGCAAGAGGAGGGAATATACTTACATAGAAAATGTAAGGTTGCTCAAATTATATGCTCAGGTTTTGGAACCAACTAATCTGCTCTGCCCTGACATAACTTAATTGATACTAGTTTGCTGACATAACTATTCACTTCTATGGAACTTTCAAAGACTTCTGACTTTTTAATTTTTTTGGAAAAGGCTTGAAAGTAAGTTTTTAGGGTTGAATTCTTCTTGTGTTGAATTCCATGGAATAGGGATCTCGGCTTTGATGAGATTGTATCCTGATGCACAGCCAGCCAATATCCCTGTTAATTTAGTATTATTATTATTATTTAGGTATTTTAAAAAAAAAAAACTGCAAAAAAGGCATGAATTTTGTAGTGGAAAAGTTGGTTTAAATGAGCATGACATGGCAAATCAGTTTACTGTCTGGTTTGACATATTAGTTGTCTTTTTACTGCTAAGTGTTCCCTCAGGAAATCATAAAAAGAAAGGAGATGTAGAGGTGCCCAATTCAGTTGCACAGTGGTGACTTTGAGTTTTATGGTATCAGATGTGTGCTCATGAGACATAAGTAAATTTTAGTAAGTTATGAGTTGTTCATTATGAGCAAGTAACTTCTTTCCATGACACAGTAAACAGATGCTATCAAAAAGTGTAAGATTAATTATGCTCTGCACATACTTCAAAATGGTTTAGTGATTCACATTATTGGTGTCAGATGTTATTCACTATACCATCTTTCATATTTCAGTCTAAGAACAATGCACACCTTGACCAAAAAAAGCATCATTTCACTACAAAGTCATTGTAGTGAAACCAGCACTCCAGAACACATATATAGGTCATGTGGTAAAGACCATAACCACATAACATCAGGTACAAGGTCCTGTGGTCATAGATGTTCTTTGCATGAGTTTTATACCTATCAGTCTGCAAGGTAGTGCATGGAGTGTAATTTTGTCAAGTGTAAGATGTCACTGTAGTAAACCACAGGCCACCTACAGAAACTAAAGGAAATAGTAACTACTCCTGTAGCTCAACTGCAGAAAATTCCTCGAAAAAATTACAGGATAACTGCCTGTGCTGACTGGCACCAGCTGAAGCCTATGAATGTTCTTACGATGACAGTAGTGCTATACAGGATGAAACTGGCCACTTAGAACTGAGACATCAGGTATAGAAGCAGATGAACTCCTAGGAAGAAGGGCATTTCTCTTTATTAAAATTTAAAATGGTTCCTCATTTGCTTTTGTACTTTTACAGAATGAGACTAAGACCTTCTTGGGAAAATCATGATTAGGAGAGAAAATTATTTTCTAACTCTAGGTAATAGTAATGCTATAATAGTTCAATAAAAATGCAACTGAAAGTGACACACTTCTGTGTTTTGCTACAAAAAGTTTTATCAGAAATTCTCACTCACCTCTGTGACTTGTTAAGTCTTTCTTATATCAATAATGAGAAATGGAACTAAGCAGAAACCTGGTGGCATGCATGGGTAAGTTGTAATAAGACACACTTTAAAGTTCCCGCATGAGCACTGTAGTATCTCTTAACAACCACAACAGTGCATGGGCCAGTAAATCCATTCCAGGTATTACAGGTATCTCCCGTCACCCATTCTTTCTCATCAGTAAAGTTACAAAAGAACTGCAGGACAATTCAGATGTAAGGGACCTCAGAAGGTCTCTAGTTCAAGCCCCTGCCCAAAGCAGGGCCAGCTATGAGGCCAGACCAGGTTGCTCAGCATGTTTGTCAGTTTGGTCTTAAAAAACCCACAAAGATAGAGAATGCACAGTCTCTGGCAATCTGTTCCTGGCTGTCCACATGGTGAAATTTTCTCCTTGTGTCCAGTTTAAACCTCTTGATTCAATTTATGGCTATAGAAGATTAAAAGATACCTACAACATATCAAAAAAAACAAACAAAAGTATATTTTCTTTGTAGACCTGAATAAAGGACTTTTGGGTTTGGAGTTGCTTTTAGATATATATCATGTAACATATCCATAAAACACAAGCTAATCCATAGTTTGAATGAATGCATACAGCTATTTATTCTTAATCTCAAGGAATAAGATTTTGATGGTTTCCACCTAGTCCCTATTTGTTCCCAACAGAAAACCAAAGCACTCAGGACAGCATGGTTGACAGACTGTGCTCAACAGATGCCCAGGACTGGGATAGCATGGGGTACTGAGGTCAAGAGTGAGATTGATTGGCAGAGATGTGTGTGGAAAACTTGCACAGCATCTGCCTGCGTTACGCCTTTTTTCAAGTCAATGCTGTTCAGCCCTTGCTTTTTGAGCGTCATATTTGCTTGCCAGTCCTTGGTGATTACTGCTGGTAATTCAGGAGGCCAATTACTGGCTTATAAAAGTAAGATGTTATTGGAATAAGACTAGGATTCAGACCAATTCACCATGTTGGGCTAAATTTAAAGTCTTTACTCAGTTCTTAGGCAAACTAATGGCATAAGGGATTGAGAAGTTGTCCAATTTCTTAGCTACCACTTTGCAGTGAATTTTTATTTCTATTTGTCTCTAGTTTAAAACATCTGGTTGTATTCAGTAGCTCCATTTTTACATACACACACCAAAAAAACTCCAAAACAACTTCAAGTATAAACCCGGGAAGCATCAAATGACAATTAAAATACTGTGACTGACTTCACAGAATCACAGAATATTAGGGGTTGGAAGGGACCTTTAGAGATCATCTAGTCCAACCCCCCTGCCAGAGCAGGATCACCTACAGTAGGTCACACAGGAACGTGTCCAGCAGGGTTTTGAATGTCTCCAGAGAAGGAGACTCCACAACCTCCCTGGGTAGCCTGTTCCAGTGCTCTGCCACCCTCATAGTAAAAAAGTTTTTTTAATGTTTTTATGGAACCTCATATGTTCCAGCTTGCACCCATTGCCCCTTGTCCTATCACTGGACATCACTGAAAAGAGGCTGGCTATGTCCTCCTGACACTCCCCCTTGACATATTTATAAACATTAATGAGGTCAACCCTCAGCCTCCTTTTCTCCAAGCTAGAGACCCGGCTCCTTAAGCCGTTCCTCATAAGGGAGATGTTCCACTCCCTTCACCATCTTTGTGGCTCTGCGCTGGACTCTCTCAGGCAGCTCCCTGTCTCTCTTGAGCTGAGGGGCCCAGAACTGGACACAATATTCCAAATGTGGCCTCACCAGGGCAGAGTAGAGGGGTAGGAGGACCTCTCTCGACCTACTTGCTACTCCCTTTCCAATACACCCCAGGATGCCATTGGCCTTCTTGGCCACGAGGGCACATTGCTGGCTCATGGTCATCCTGCTGTCCACTAGAACCCCCAGGTCCCTTTCCCCTGCGCTGCTCAGGTCAGTCCCCAGCAGGTCAGTCCCCAACCTATACTGGCACACGGGGTTATTCTTTCCTAAGTGCAAAACTCTACACTTGCCCTTGTTGAACTTCATCAGATTTCTTCCCACCCAGCCCTGTAGCCTGTCTAGGTTTCTCTGAATGGCAGCACAGCTTTCTTGTGTGTTAACGACTCCTCCCAGTTTTGTGTCGTCAGCAAACTTGCTGACAGTGCTCTCTAATCCCTCATCAAGGTCGTTGATGAATATATTGAACAGCACTGGCAAACACAGATTCAATATCACCATTTCCCTGGAACTAACTCTTCATCAAATCATAGCTTTTGAATGTGAAGTGAGTTTATGAGAAGTAACAAGCTGTGATGGCCAATCAGACACAATACAGAGGCATGGGAAAGCTGCCTTAGGAAGAGCAGAGTAAGTTAAGGGAATTCAGCCTTAATTTTAACTAAAAGAAGGAAAGGAGGAAGGCTGTAAGCAAACCTTCTGGAAACACCAGAAAATATTCTCTTACTGGCAACAAAGAGAGCAAAAGGGGTGCTGTTGTGGATTTCTATGAAGCACATAGCTATAAAGATAGCCAAGAGAACAAATCACAAGAAAAGGACATTAGAGAGGAAGTCCAAGCTGTGAAAGACATTCAAAATAGAAGGGATGATAATGAGGAATTACTAAGCCATGTTTGGAACTTGTTAAAACACTCACCATGATGACTGTAGAGAAGGGGTGGACCCATGGACCCTCTCACTGCAGGAGCCTAGGTACCCTGTGCTGACACGTGTGGATGGGACAGGCCATGACTTGCTGGAGAATGTCCAAAATCCCTCCAAGGACAAGCTGTATGTCAAAGGTAGACCATGGCTCCATGTTAATGTCTGAAAAATCCCAATGGCAGTATCATTTGTGAAAACCTAAAAGCTCATGTGCCCTACTTACCCCCACTCATTTGAAGTTGAATTGGTTTGTGATTGCCATGAGGAAGTTTCCAACTGAATTGCTCAGATGTAATCTCAAAAGTGTGCATTCTTGTAGAAACAACCAGTATCTCATAGGACAAATGCAGTTTTGCCTGAATTTCAGTTGGTCTGTCATGACAACCATCCACAGGAACAGGTTTTAGTTTAAAATCAGCAAGTACTATCACATCCTTGGTAAAAGGTGGTGAGGTACGTTGCTGCTGGTGAGTATAACATCTATCAGTGCAGATAAACAATAAACTGAGAAGCAAAAATAGCTTTATGCACCAATTTCCTCGATTGTTGTGAACTACTAGACCTTTTTTTTTTTTCCTTTTTCTCAGCAAATTCTCTAAAAAACATGGCAAGACACTCCAATGACTTAAGGCTTTACATTTCTGTCAGCCTCAGAAGTCATGTTATAAGTCAGAGCATGCAGTAGTCTAGGCTATGTATCAAAAAGAAATTACAACACAAATTATTTTGGGTTAACGACTATGCTTTGAGATATCTGATTCCAATATTTTGTTGAGATATCTGTAGTTACCAGCAACAGAGAACACTCCTTAAGTGGCTCCATTCTTTCTGTGAAAACTCAGAAGATAACAATGAGTCATTGCTCCCCTGCATAGAGAATCACAGAATCATAGAATGGCCTAGGCTGGAAGGGACCTTAGAGATCATTTAATCCAACCTCCCTGTCATGGGCAGGGACACTTCTCAACTAGATCAAGCAACACATGGGGACCAAACAGGGATCGAACCTGCGAGCTTGGTGTTATCAGCACCACGCTCTAACCGAGAAGATACCACAGGGACCAGTTACTCCTCTTGCTCAGGGTGTGAGAAAAAATCTAGAGGCTTAAGGAGGAGACATGGTTTGCAACATATTCACCTGAGATACCCCTTCCCTTCCTGTGTCAAAATTGCCAGCTTTGGATGAGAGGCTGTGCTGGAGCTTGTTGAATATGAAAGAATGGCTTAGCCAGCAGGGTTTTATCTGTAAGAGGAATCTGACTTGGGAATTAAGTCTGCCAGGTCCATCAAATTCATATTGCCTTTGGGAATAGAAAAGGTCTCTGAAATGAAGAGGCTTCATTGTTTGCTCTGGAGAGGTTTCTTACTTCTTGCCAGGAATTTATTTTCTACTCTCTGAAGAATGTTATATATATTTGGAGAACTTATGTCAGGGAATTGGGATCTTCAGGTAGGCATAAATCTATATTGTAGGAATTTTTTAAAAAATATCGAAATGTACCTTTTAATTGTGAAAAATCAAAGGGCTCATTTTGATGTACAATATGTGATATTGGCTTGTAGTTTAATAAAGTGAATTGTGCAGATATGGGTGATCAAATAGAATGATGATTCAGTTTGTTTCTAGGATCACTGGCACACATAGTAACTTGGCTTACTGCATCAACCACGTATGTAACACTTTTAAAAGATAGATTTGGAGTCTTCAGATCAATGGAGAGAGGACATCTATGTATGGATCCTGACAGCGCCAGGAATAACAGCAACTTACTCGTTGCGTAGCCAGAAAAAAATCACCAATTCTTCCATGAGGAAGGAAAATGGGAAGTACGTATATTTAGCATTTTTTTTCCAGTTTTTGTAAGAGGGATATGTAGGTTGTTAAAGCGACGCTGCTCCCTACTTTCTTTTCTGCTTTGGAGTCCCTTCCAGGAAAGAGATACTCTCAGCTCCTAGGGCAACACTACAGTCCTTCACAAGACTCAATGTCACAAAGGTGTACTTCATGTCCACTATCAAGCCTGTATAATAAATTACTTAAAATATTACAGCTCTTTGAAGAGACGTTGCCTTCAGTCATTCACTCGAAACTTGCAAGCAGAGTTGAGGAGAAGGATGGTCACATCCTGGACACCATGCTGCTGCAATGCTGCTCTGCTGTTCTGCTTCTTGAGGTTCACTTCAGTGGGAGCTCTGCTTTTGCAATTGCTAGGCTCTGGAGCAGGCCCGAGTAAAGCAGGAACTAGGTTGGGTTTTTTTCCCCCAGTTTGAGTTATTGCTTATTTTTTTGGGTGCTAGATAGTTTTTAATAAGATTTTGTGAAGGGAACTACATTATCTGTTCTTTGTTGAAAATTAACTCCAAAATGCTCCGCTGCCAGAACATGACTTCTTTGCTCGTGCTTGTTTTCATGTTCTAGTTTCCCTTTGCATTGCAGTTGAAGCAATGACGTTAAACTCTTACTCTATGGACTAATTCTTAAAATAGGACTATCCTAAAATATAAAAAAAGAAGTTTTTCTTTCCCTTGAGTGAGAGCAGGAGAGGGAGGTTCTGGTGATACCTCTCCCTCTCTATGCTGAAGGATAAACCTTTACATTTTACACAGAATTTAATGATAAGTTCCACATTTTTCCTTATTGTTAGCAAGATAAAAAATATTATTTTTTAATGTAACCATTCCTCTGAAACAATGCAAACTAGAAGCTACAATGTGCTTCTGCATGAGAAGATAACAGAACTCTATGAAATTACAACATCAAGTCTATAGAAGTAGAAAATTAAGCAAGACCGTTTAATTCTTCTTGTAAAGCCTGTACTTCTCTAGAGTCGTGCAAAATAACAACAAACAAGCAAACTAGCAAACAAACTACCACCAGCAGTAACAAGGAGTCATCCTTAGGGTTGCAGACCAAACCAAAATCACGATCATTTTATGTCTTCAAAGACAATGCCTCCTCTATAGCACCTCAGCAGTATATAATATCCAGGGGCTTTATTGCATCAAGCTCTAGGTGGAGATGAAATTTCTATACTCTCTTTTTAGGGACCATGTCTCTGCTGGGTCTATGGCATTTGAGTTTTACTGTCCAATTTGCATTCACTGTCACCTCAAATGTGTGTAATGAAAGGCCGACGTGACAGCATCAGGACCACTTTTCCCTTAGCTTTGGCTGCACTAATTCATAACTCTGTGACATGCAGCCTTCATTTAGAGTGTTTCAGTCTGATATCTATCTGAGAATAGCAATGAGTGAAGCTTGAATTAAAGAGGAATGGTAATTAATTAACATAAAGACTTATGTGTCTTTAGAGGCATCTATTTATTAAAAAGGTAGAGTTTTTGTGGACCCACCAAAGCAGGAGATGGTATAAATTCCTCTTTGTTCCAGTATGCTTTTCTGCATCAGCCAGCAACAGTTGTCATAGAAGTTATTATTTACTAAAATATACATATCATGCTAATCTCACTAGTTACATCACTAGGTATTGCTTTAGATGTGAGTAGCTAGCTGGACACAAGGTTGTGCAAGTTGCACCAATTAGGAGAAGAAACTGGTAAGGAAGCATATATCCCTGATGCTAAGATGTTTGTATACAAGGAAGCTGAAAAATTTGCCCCTTGTTAGAAGTGAAATATTACAGTTAGAATGAAGTGAGAGCAGACAGACAAGCCATGTTATGTACACTAAGACAAAGCAAATGTGCATCCTGGCTTATCTCACAGTAACTTTGTTCACGTACCTGTGTCCTCAGTGGCACCTTAAAAACAGTGCTATCTTTCACAAGTTAAAGTCAGTTACTTGAATGATATGCTGTAATAATGAGATTTAAAAGACTTCAGTGCCATGATTATATGAGTACAGTAAACAAAACTTTTCCTCTCCTTGCTACGTAACAACAGACTACCGGCTTGAAAATTAAAATTTGGGAAATATTTTTCCTCCCTTAAAAATATTAAAAGAGAAAGACAAAATGAATTTTTAATTTGAAGCCTTTATGTGCTACTTCTCTGCCACTCCTCGGGAGTTTTGGGTTTCTTCCAGAAAAGCCTCAAAGAAATCAAGAAAACAGTTTTCTCATAAGCTGTTTTGAATATTGTTTTTCTTTCAGAGCTTTCTATGAGCTTAAAATACAAATTTCTAATAATATTTATCGAAGCACATTAAAAATTACATTTTAGAAATGAACAAGTTTTCATCTTTTGAGTGTCCCACTTCAGAGAATGTTTGCGCAGGAAACAGGACTTCTCTGTCATGCGTGGAGCCATCGGCCGCGCTGCAGTGCTGACACACCATGCATAGCAGTTTGATCCCAGCACAGAAGACAAATGGGGAATCACACACCTCAATACAGATCTGTGGGCTTCCAAACTGACAGTATGTAGCTAAGGCCAGCAAGAAATAAGAAAAAAAAAAAAAATCTGACTCTTGTCAGCTTCTGTTGGAAAAAAACACACCACACCATAAAACCTGATTTCTATAACAGCATTTTAAAGTAAAAATTGGCACCACTACCCACACTAAGGTCCCTTTTTACGGAAACTGAACTGTAGTCATAGACTCATAGAATCATAGAATATTAGGGGTTGGAACAGACCTTTAGAGATCATCTAGTCCAACCCCCTGCCAGAGCAGGATCACCTAGAGCAGGTCATGCAGGAACATGTCTAGGTGGGTTTTGAAAGTCTCCAGAGAAGGAGACTCCACTGCCTCTCTGGACAGTCTGTTCCAGTGCTCTGTCACCCTCACAGTGAAAAAGTTTCTCCTCATGTTGAGGTGGAACTTCCTATGTTCTAACTCAAACCCATTATTTCTTGTTCTATTGCTGGGCACCACTGAGAAGAGATTGCTTCCTTCCTCTTGACACCCACCCCTCAGATATTTATATATGTTAATAAGATCACCTCTCAGCCATCTCCTTTCAACGCTAAACAGCCCCAGTTCTCTCAGTCTCTCTTCATAGGAGAGAAGCCTCGCACTACTGAAAAAATTACACTTCACTTATCCATATTGTGACTTCTTACAAAATCTGACAATGGAAAACCCAACGACCTATGACAGCCTGGAATTTCTGATGGTTTATTTAGTTTGACTGACTTTGGTACATTGCTCCTATGAACATAGTTGCCACGGAAGGAATGCTTTAGTGCTGTTGTCTAAAGGAGTCACAATTTTGCAATATCTCAACACTGATGGCTTGATGTCTGCAAACAGTTCAGCATTTAACATTTGATATGCACACTGAAGACTGTAGTTAATAATTCATTATTCAGAAATGACATAAAATATTTTTATGAAAAAATGTGAAGATATGCTTAAATATTATTGAACATAAACAATACATTAATAAATTTATTTTTATAATTTCATTAGGTAATAAAGTAATCAAAGGTGTATGTACAGCTTTAACAAATGAAATGGAATTTCAGTACTTGAAAGTGGTATTTTGAACTAGGCCAACTCTGTTCTTCTCTAAAGCAATGAAAACATTTTCACTTTCTACCCATCAGAACATCATTAAACAGCAATGAGTTGTTTTCCTCTCTCAAGCTCAAACAAAAAAAAAAGCCTCCAGAGCAGAAGCTTTCCATCTCACATGTCATCAGGATTCTTAATGCAGTGTTTGGCTCTAACAAAGATCAAACATAAGCAACGGTTTAAAACCTGAGCCCGTTGTGAGCTAAAAATACATGAAAACATGATCCAGCAGAGACAACTAATGATAAGACTAAAAGTATTCTGTCCCCATTATGATCTTCTTCACAAACTATTTATATGCTTCAATTCCTTAATTAGCATCTTACTAGTTCTCAAATTACAGACTCTCAGAGAGGACTGGAATGGGAGGGATGTTCCCCAATAGTTCAGGCATATCTTAATCCTAAGCAAAAATGTAGCATGACAGAGAGGCCATAGGTGATGTAAAACACCACTGGAAAGATGATTGATGGCTACATTACACTTCATGTATGCTGGGTGGACATAGCTGTTTAGAACACAGTCTCCAAGCCAGTGCTAGTAGGCCAGTTTCCACCCTTGCAATCAGCACTCAATGTATGAAATTCTTTGCTGTCTGAATGCCAGAAAGTGAGTGCTCATCCCCATTTATTTATGTTTTTTTAAAATGAAATGGCATGGTTTGTTCAGGAACTAGTAATACCTCTCTGGCAACAAGCAAAATTCAACTAAGTTAAATATTTTATCCTTTCCCTCGTGCTTTATACAGGTTAGTCCTCAATATTATGGCTGTTATTTTTGCTTGAACCCTTCTCTTAGTTACAAAAAGGAATTTCACTTAGAACCTGCCGTTCCAAGTGTAGTGACTTCTGTTCTTTCTAAACAATAAATAAGATCAGGTCTTTTAGAATCATCAGTTTAATACTAAGGAGGACAAAGAATCAACTATTTGCAACCAATAAACTTGTAATTTTACAATTAGTATTTGAAAAGGAGCCAAAAAAGTCACATTCCTCCGACAGTAATTTCTCAGACTGCAATATAAAGCATAATACAGAAGCAATTTGATCAGCATAGCCCTGGCAAGTGTCCCTGGTTCTCTTAAAATTCATCCTTTTGTGTCTTAATCTGCAGTAAAAAGGGCAGTCTGTCCTGCTGGTGCACAGACTTCCCAGGATTTTTAAAAAGAACTTTTTCACAGCTGACTTGACGCTTGCATTCAACATGCCAGCAATGTCTTCACTAAGCGTGTGAGTGGAGTAACAATATATATACCATGCAGTATGTCACTTAGTAATATATCATGGTGTAAAAGAAGATTAATGACATCATACAGGTAAGGGACAGGATTTGCCTAATATGAGAAATGCAATCATTTAAAAACACAGAAAGAAGAAGAGTGATGATGGAACCTGGGCAGGAGGCATGTAAAGGACAAGAAACCCATTACAGATGTCCCTGTTTAGGAATAACCGGCACTGATTTGGACTTCTAACTATAAGGGAGAAAAACAGTAGCATAAAACTGGTGACTTGTAGAACACACGCTGCAGACTATGACTGATGTATTTCAACTCTTCATCAAACAAAATTCAGAAGAGTCTTGTGTTCTATTGATCACATCATAAATAAATTAGAAGTAATAATGTAATAATGGACAGTTTGCCCCACAGTAAGAGTATGGTTAAAATTATTATTTTTATTACCATACAACCTAGAACTGTTAATCACAGAGCAGGATTTCATTGTGATAGCCATTGCACAAACACATAACAAAAAGATGATCCCTGATCGAATACCCTTCAGTCTAAACAAAAGGCAATGGAAGGGTACAGACTTAAGGAGAGTTATGACATGACAATGTTCATCAGCACTGTCACTGCTATCTGTTGATCTAGTGACCCAAAGATCTACTTTTTGCAGGCTTCTTTGCAAAGGAAAGTTTTAAAGCATATTTTTAAAGTCCTCTTTGCAAATGTGCATGGGATTTCCTTCCTATAGCAAGGGACAGGGTAACAGTATATTTGGAAAGATATCAAGTAGACACTGGAATCTGAGAGTATGGGGGAATTTTTGACAATATAGAACCAAACAGGCAGTCATGATTAGGAAACATCCAAGTGGAAACTGAAGTAGTGTAGATTAGCAAAGGAACAGTAAAGAACCAAAGAACAGTCCAGATACAACTGGAAGTACATGTTAGATCAGCACTGTCATTTCCACCATTATTCACTAAATTTATTAAATAAATTGTGATTCATGTTAATCAGCCACCATCAAACTGTAGTAAAACCCCTATGCTTACATTCAAAATGTTTTCTGTAAAGTGCAACTGAATCCATCAGTATAAACCCCCAAACTAATTCCTGGATAGAGCAGACTCAGCTACCCTGACACAAAGAAATAAAAATAATAAGTTTAGCAAATGGAACAACATTACATCACCCAGCTTGGAACATACTTCCCAATATAACTGTACACTTGCAAATTAAAACCCTCCAGAAACTCAGGTAAATATTCAGTTCCAGCTAAAAAGTTGCTGGTATTACATATGTTATTAAAAATGGGGGGGGTGGGGAGATAAGCTAAACTAATAATGGAATTTGCAATAGATATTCTAGCATTGTAAAAAGAGATCCATCCCCTTCACTTTGTCATCATAGCTTGCTTCAGGATGGCCATTTGCTTATGGAATTCAGTTACTATTTCTAACATGACACCAGCTGAAATGTAAAATCATGATCAAAGTACAATAAAACCCATTGAAATCGTAGTTTGTATACAGCTCTGCAGTCTTCAGCTGAAGAACTTTCTTTTTCTGTCATACAAATATATTTTGACTTCAACTGCATCTAGAATAAGTACATTTTCCAGGGCTATTTGACTCACAACTTAGCCAGACTACACTAACTGATAGCACTTATTTTCTTGGAAAGCGTGTTTTCTGGGCACTGAAGAGCACAATTTTGCTGAGTGCAGGGCCCAGCACTGGGGAAAAAAAAAAAAGAAAAGAATTTGCCACTTATTAAACTAAATGTCCTTGATGCTTTGTGCAGACAAAAACACTCTCCCCTTGACCCCCCAAGTCCATTAACTTTAGGAGAGCAGTTCTGCAGTTGCTGGTCTCCTATGGTGCCCTTTTCACAGCAACATGATAAGCTCTCAGTATACAGTGAGTTGTTCTTTGTAGCATAATGTAGTATATATGGTAGCTTCTTACCTTTCTCCCCCTCTGGGATTCCCAGGATTTGTATATTGTGTGTCCACCTTATCTGTTTTTCTAAGAGTTCCACCTAGAATTTAAGAATTTATGAATTTATTATCATTCCCAGGCTTAGTCAACAGATAAGAATTGCACTTTAACTTCCCTTCACAGGTTTTTTTTATTGTAAAGACAGTTCCAGTTACTTGTTGCTCCAGGCTGTCTGTTAATTTGTTCATTCTTCCAGTATTGGCATGCTTTACTTATCCATGGGCATAAAGCATACACTGTTCCTGGTAACAGGAAGCTTTTTAATTTAATCTGTGGAGAGTCTAAATTAGGGAATGCAACAGAGCCATGGCTTTACAGAAAACATAGTCACGCCGCCTGTATGGCTCAATAACTTTAAAGACGACTTTTAAATTCTTGTCCCAGTCTGTTCTAGTGGTAATGCAAACACCAACATCAATTTTTGAGACACACTCTTTTTATTCTTTCCTAATCATGAGCAGAAAGTGGATCATCCTAAAAGCGTTATAAAGAGGTACTGCCATGGTTTTCACCAGCATCAGTCTAGAAGTATCAGGTTCAATAGTGAGGTGAAGCAGTCACTTCACATCATTTTTTCCTGAATGATTCCTCTTTAGCATTGGGATGCCCATCTTTCCAAACCTTCCTTCAATTCCTTCAATTACATTCTCCCTTTAAACGCTTCCCTTTCTTCTGCCGAATATTTCTGTAAAATTTTAACTCTTTGAGGCCATATATACAAATGATCTGGAATGCACCATTATGAAACTAGCTATTATTTTCATACGTATAAACACTAAAAGCATACAAGCATATGAGAGACTAGTTAGGCACTGTGTCACACTGCCACATCCCCCTTTCTGGTCAAGATCCAGAATATATGATTGTATTCTGCTATTTGACATCAATTTGTCTGAAAGCACTTGCCTTCAGTTTCAACACTTCTCAAGTTAGGACATATCTAACCATAATTTAACCAGCTCACTTAAGGAAAACCACATTAAAATGCTCCTTAGATTAATCTGTACAGACTGTTTTCCATATGTTCCTTAAATATGACAGTAGGATCGAATTTAAAATGTCAACACATTTCACGTTAATGAAGTTTAAAAAAAGCTTATTCTAGTATATTTGGATTTGGCTGAACTGAAACTGATTGAGAAATTAGAAAAATGTTAGTGAAAAAATGAGCTTTGGGGTGGGTAATTCTTGGGGAAAATCTGCATCAGAATGCTTGCGGCATTACCCAGCAGTGAAGGGCTCTTGACAATGAGGCTGAATGAATGAAACCTTCCTTTGCCCCATCAGCAACACTTGCTTGTACAAGTAACCACTCCTTTTCTCTCCTCCTCCTCCTTTCCTTCCTCTTCCCTTGGCTAAATCTCAAAGGCAGGGCAGTTGTAGTATTTTTTGAGCTTCTGCCTAGAGCTGCTAGGCTGCACAGGACCCCTCACTATGCTGTGAAAGCCAGGACAGGCCTGGGTGTAACTCTGGTTCTTTGTTGATATCTTATTATTCTTTCAAATACATTTCCCAGTTTACTTGGAAATTTACATAACTGTGAAGAGCATAAATGTCTTGCATATATGAGCAAGGAATAGGATACCCTTGGGCAAATCTGGCAAAGAAATACATTAATATTTGTAAAAAAAAGCACACTACAGTTGTGCGATACCTGATTATGTGATAGAGTTGTTCCCTGCTAACAAGCAAGTAGCCAGGGCCTAAAACAGCTACAAGAAGGAGATAAAGTACCAGAATCCCACATAAGAAGGCAAGCTGTGTTCCCTGTGCACATCAGGACTCTGGCCTGATAAACATATAGCTGCATGCAGTAGAAAAACAAACTCACCTACCCTTAGTTGGTGCCAGATGACTTAAAAGAGTACCTGCCCCACAGACAATTATTTTTTTTCAGAATGAGACTTTACAGTACTATAATAATTAGTGCCCTCTACTGTCCAAAAGGTCCAGCCTATGACAACAGCTGAGCTTTCATGGCTTCATGTAGGCAAACAAGGAACTGGCTCAGAAGATGACGGCAGAGCCTTTAGATTGATAGAGCAAAGAGGTTCCAGCCTTTCCCACTGCAAGTAACTAGGACCGCCTCACGACTAATCACTGATTCTGGATTGCTCAATACCCCACAAAAGATCATATTAAGCTATTAGAGAAAGGGAAACAGGACAAGAGACAAAATGCAGGTCCATCAGGCTACGCTATACCTGGCAGTTTTGAGGACACCAACTTAGCTGTGCTCTTGTGCATCGTAGTCAAGTGTAGACACCTGCATCAGCTCGAAACGACAGCAATCAAACAGTCAGAGCGGTAACTGTGAAATTTCCTCTCTGATACTTTCTAATACTCCATGTATGAGTCGATCTAGCTTTTAACATAGTCGTGATGCCGCAGCCCCCACCTTGTCCTTTTGGTGGCTCATCCCTAATGAGTTCTTATTATATCTCAGTGCACAGAGATATCCTGCCCAGACATTGTATTGCTAAATTCTCTGGGCTTTCAGGCAACCTGCGATGAAAGATAATTCAAGGAAGGAGAGTTATTTTAATGTTTGGAATCCCATATATTTAACAGCATTTCACTACATGTTATCACTCGTTTAATACTGAGTTCTCTGTGAAGTCAACAAAAGAGGAAAATGGACAGAAGAGAAAAAAGAAAGAAGCAGGGTTTCTCCTGCTCTTGCTCGTGGTAGCAGGAGGCTTCAATCAGGCTGAAAAGACAATGGTCCAAAGGAGAAGATGTGTCTGACTACCAAAGACTGTTGTATACACAACACAGGCTTTGTACCCTTATTTCAGATGACAAGTAGAGTGGACACTCACAAAGAGTAGCGGTTCAGGAGAGGCAAAAAAGTGCATATTAGAAGATCAAACATTTGACAGCCACTCATATTGCAGGGTCGCACAGTCCACACATGCAACCTAGTTGATGACTGATAGCTACAGGCGTAGTTGGTTTCAGTCTCCTCAAAACACACTTGAGTAAATACAAACAAATGAAAGGAATGTTTGATTCAGTACCTGAGGTAACAAGCTCCTGCTCCACAGGAAAGCAGAGCAGATTTAATATGCGGGGAATGAATTGTGACAGCTCTGACACTCCGACAGTGCCCCTCTGAGTGACGTCACCCGGTCAGCCAGTACCTGCTCTCCATAGTGTATATTAGTTTTCCTCCCTGTCTCAAACTGTCACTTTAGGTTCATTTCACTGCAGTTGCCAAGCTATTGTAACGGGGAGAAAGGAGAGATAAACTATCACAGCAAAGTCAGCATAACAGTTTAAATCCAGTAATGAAAGTAAATTAAGAAAGATTTTATTTTTAAATCACCTCCTCCACTTTTCTTTCAAGAAAGCGTCAAAAAAAAAAACTTGTAACTTTCAAGCCATTAGAAGTAGACTGTCTTACACACATAAGAATTAGCACTTTGAGCAATGTATTAATGCTTATTACTACCAAAAATCCACTTAGTCTGGAAAGTTCTACTCTTTTTTTTTTTTTTAATTTTCAACATAAAGGGTACAAATACCTCCAATGGGAGAGTGGAGACCTCTGCCAGTTGCAAGTTCCATTTCCTTGGAGCCTTCTTCCATCAACTCAAAGGCCAGAGGTTATCTGGTGTCTTCCCTAGGCTGGGATCTATCCATGGAGTTTGTTGTGCCCACTCACACAAAACCCAAGCCTAGCTTCATAATTCCTAAGACCAAACCTGAGCTGGCCTCAGCAGTAGCTAGAGTAGTATCATCTGTAATGGTACAAATCACCGCAGCTAGTTCTGCAATGGAAGAAGTTACTCAGCTTTCAAAAAGAGACAGACTACACAAGCTGTGACCATGCCACACACTCACACAGCATGGTGCAGGGGCAGCAGTGGGAATGTGTGAATTGAGACACACGTAAAAATTTCTTTAACCTTCAAGGTACATGAGCTTCCTGAGTGCCAAGCATAGAGAAGGCAGTCAAATGTGTTTGACAATGGTGACATTTGGCAGCTTATACAAAAAGGAGAAATGACTGGTATCAGCAATATACATAAATACTTACAGAGTGACTTACACAAATCTTATGCAACAGCACCAGTGCGCAATCCAGCTAGAAGGAGCATCTTATTGCTCCTAATTTGTATCACACATTTCTACTACTTATTTTTTGTATTCACTTGATAGAGTTCACTTTTCACACAGAATCATAGAATGTTAGGGGTTGGAAGGGATCTTGAAAGATCATCTAGTCCAACCCTTTCACTTTTTTCAGTGAATTTCATATAATCTCCTGATATCCCAGCGATAAGCAGCTATTCAACTCATGGTCTGAACTAAGTTTATACCCAGCATCCTGCTCTGCAGGCACACATCTGTGTATGCACATCTTTCAAGTGCACATTTCTGAGGAACAGGTACAGCCTCCTGCTGAACCTGAGGCCTCATGTAATCAAAACAGATAATAACTATGCCTGGATTATCTCTGTTTTATGTATGATGTATGACAACATATCTGAAACAGAGTATAAAGCAAATAAACACATGCCTGTTGCATGAACAAGTAGCAAGTTTTGAAGGAAACGGGTGACAAACTGGAAAAATACATTTGTATCCTCCTGTGAATATTAAATGTGCCTTTTTCCTGTTCAGTTTTCTATTGCTGCTTAGCGTGAATGAACTGACTTCAATCAAAGGAAACCGCAAAGGGTTTGTTGAAGAACTGGGCAGGAAAGATGAAAGAATGGCCCAGATAAGGAACATCCTAGCCTTATAGCTAGAAAGAGGGACTCCTTGTGTGTAAGCCTGAGAAGAGGAAGATCAGAAAACACTGATCTGTTAAAAGATCCTGTCCTACAGACAGGAAAGGGTTTTGGGGCGAAGTAGAAAAGGCTGTCCAGAGTGAGAAAAATCTGTCAGCCTGGAAAATTTAGAAGCAGTCAGAACAGCCTGTAAAGCAAAGCAAGTTGTTCTTTCTGGCTCAGATGTGAGGAACAAGGTGGTGCCGAATAAGCTGTGGATAAACAGGGAAATTTTGGCATGTGGATGTGGGTGTAGACCCCCTGCTTTTTACTTTGGTATGCTGAAAAGTTGCTTGAGGGTCATTTTAATGAGAGCTACTGTTCCAGGCTTCAAACAATAAAGGAAGGCCCATGCCTGGACCTGCAAGACTAGTCACTGGTTGGTACTCACAGGACTACAACATAGGGCCAGACCCGAGAGTTGGTGAAATAAGGGATTCCACTCCAGAGAAGTAATGACCTCAGACTGACCAAGGAGGAGAAAGAAGAGAGACATACCGTATTTGGTAGGTCTCAAGACATGGCAGCAGCTGTTAAAGAATACAGAAAGGCATGGATTGAAAATAACACTCAAAAACACATTTCTGGAAAAAGTACTATTATTCTCAGTTTCTTGTGAGAAAAAAAAATTAACATGAATATTTATTTATGAGACATCCTGAGCATTGAGGATGCATGTACTGTTAGTATCTCATCCACTGATACTGTAATGATTTTTTCACTTGTGTCCTCAGTGGTATATTCCCACTAACTTTGATTTGGGCAGAAGTCGTTACAACAGTCACGAAAAAAAAATCACATGACAGGGAAACAGGGAGAGTATTTCAAATCTAAAAATCTTTTTTTCTGCACTGCAGCTAGTAGCTTGCTCAATTAGAAGCTGTGTCGGATTGCTTAGCATTGATTGTAAATAGCTTGCCAATTTTACTGATACAAAATGCTAAAGTGACTGCCATTCACCAGTAGTGCAATAGGCAAACTGGCCTCATGGCAGCCATGCGAGCACACTCTTACACGGAGTCAAAATCTGGTCAGATCTGAGGAAGCTCAGTTCGGCAAAGTACATGCAAATTCTCAGGTGTTTGCTTGATTTAAGTTTTGTACCTCCTTTTATTTATGGTATATGCACAGGTGCTTGTGGCCATATGCTGATTTAGGCAAATATAAGCCCAATGTAAAAGGATCTTAAAATGAGTGTAAATGTGAAGAAGTCTGCTAATAGTTGACTGAATGATCAAAAGATGTTTATTGGGCCAGCACCCCTATGCGTAAGAATCTGGACACAGGCATTCATCTTCACATTTAAGAAAAATTGAAAGGAAAACTCATGACACAAATTAAGTAACCTATGATACTGTACTAACAGATTTAGAGACAGTTTATGGTCACAGAGAGCAGTTTATAGCCAAACCAAGGGTTTTATGGCAAATCAATAAAAAATACTTTTGTAAGCTGGTTGAAAAATCCTCCCAATCTACAAATGAAAGTCAAACAAGTCATTTCATAACCCCTTGATAACCAGGAAGAAGTTTAATCACGCATCAATAATTTGACCAGCTCTGCACTCGCAACACTGGACAACTTTGCTACCCTCTGTGATGAGCCCTTGAATCAGCTTGAGTTTTGAGGTGGCCTTATCTCAACTTATTGAAGTCAGAACCCCAAAAAGACCCAGAAGGGTAATGAGAGCACTGGAAGAGGCAAATTACCCAGCCTAGGACATGAGAAAGCCAGAAGTCAACCCTACTGGCTAAGAAAGACTAAAGGCAACCTGCTTCCCAAAGGGAGAGTATCCTCATGTGTATGCCACAGCCTTGAGACATGCAGCCTCCTCCGAGACTGGGTTCAGCTCAGGAACTTCTCAGCTGCCAACTCTGCAGAGTCCCCTTTGGTCAGGAAAAGCCTCCTTTTTTTCAGGCTCCAAGGACTACCTTGGCTGTTTGCTTCCTGCCTTTCTTAGCAGCCTCCCCTGATGATCAAGGCCTGCTTGCTGGGTTTTCCTCCCAGCTTATCCCCTCATTACAAATGTCTCTTTCCCCATGGAAAGCCAGCTGCCCTCCCGGGAGGTGCATCCGCTCCCTCGCCAGGAAATCCCCTGCAGCAGCCAGGACAAGACAGAGGTGATGGCTTTTTCACCACTGCACAGCCGTCCTCTTCCAGAAGGATCAAAATGTAATGACATACAGCTGACAAAAAGGACATCAACTGCTTCATATTTCTAAAACATGACATCTTTAATGGTTATAAGACTACTGATTATTGCCTTGAAGCTAAGAAAGGAGAAATCTAATTCCAAATCAGAATCAGAAGCAGTTACATTAAAATCAGTGGAAATACTCCTGACCAGACATAACCCGCTTTCCTGTTGTAGGAGTCAGAAGAATGTCAGTAAAATTTAGTTCAAGAAGAGGAGATTCTTGCATTGCTTTTTCTTTGCTTAACTCAGGTCTGCTGTACAAGATGGTACCTTCCTCTCTACATCATTTGTACTCTTATCTACATGATTACATATTCATTCTTTATTCTGTACCTAATTATGTATATTAAGCTTTTCAATTACAATCAGGCATTGTACCCACTTCTAAGGCCAATATCTTGATTTTTTTGTATTAGCATATTTGTCCAGGTTTACTTGAGAAAATTACCTGAATTGCTATACTTGGCATTTTAAAAGTTAAACAGGGTGATGTTTAGAATACTTTTTCTGAAACTTCACTAGCTGAAGTATTTATTGCTGTATATACTTAGGAAAGGTAAATCTCCTGGGGAGAAGAGCATTTGTTGCACTGAGAAAATCCATAGTTACGGGAATTGTATAAAACCCCACAGAAGGGAGAGAGTGTGTGTTAAAGTCCCCTTGCATGTCTAGTTCTCGTACAAGCATTATTCTAAAATATTTTCCATTGTTTATTTTACACATAGAGAGCCAAACACACTGATCCACTTGCAGGAGCAGGCACAAGTCCACCAAAATAAATGACTCTGGATCCACTTACAACAACTGTGAATTTGGCCCTTACATACACAGTTTTATTTGTCCTCTAAGCTAAAAATACCTTTATATTTCAAGACTACCTTTTATTTGAGTTTACATCCCCTAGGACCAACACAGAGCAAAGCAGTGAACAGGCTGGAGGGGCTTTAGTGAACAGAGAACTCACAAAATGTGATCACGATGTGCTTTACAGCACGAGTAAATCCCAAGGGATCTCCCATATACAGTTCCTAAACACTGAGAAGAGTTAAAGCTGTCTGTCTAATCTATGGAGATGTGAGTTTCCATAAGATTCAGGCTGCCAAGAATAAACTTGTTTTAAAATGCCAGCATTTTTTTTCAGAGAAACAAAAAAAAGATGAGAATATCTTGTTCTAATTTCATACACAGTAATTACTATGTATCCGTTCTTGCTCCCCACGCACCCAAATTGCTTGGAAGAAGTTGTCAAAGTAAATTGGCTATTCTTTCAACATTGGTAAATTATTCTTCTATTGTGGACTCCTAGCTTGATAATTTAGATAAAATAATTTTCATTTACTTAGTGTCTTTGGCAATTTTGGAACAAACTACTAAGCCATTTCTTTTAGAAACCTATTAGGTAATTATTATCGTAAGGAGAATTAGTCTAGTTAGATTTAGAAGGAAAGAATTGATGATCATAAGATGTAGGTCATGAGGAAAGGAACTATGAAGCAAGATTACTGAGATGTGAAAAATATCCAAGTCATATTACGTGTAGCCCATATACAAACTTGATTGTATTCTCACTTTTCTCTGAAAACAGTGTATTATGCTAGTGGAAAGGAATCAGAATTATACTAACAGGATGGTGCTACTGAGAGGACAAGATCTCCTTCTACTGGTCTGTCATGAGCTGCATATTCTTCTCTGTTTGGATTTACCAGTGCTCTTAGCGTCCACCTTCACAACACACGCCCCTGGACACCGGAACCCCCTGTAGTCACTGTGGTGCTCTCTTTTACGCCTCACCCACCAAACTCACGCAAGCATCAAGCATCCACATCCTTCCAGTGGAGCCTATTCACAGTTTGCTGTATTGATATATAATTCATGAGCCTTTAGTAAATACCTTTACAGAAAAAGAATGGCCCTAAATATGCAGTAAAGACTAAACAAATCTCTAATTAACAGCTTTCCCACACCATACTCACTGTTTCCTTCAGTCTGACCAATCATTCCACCTTTCTGCATAGGAGATTCCAGGTCTTTGGAACTTCTTCTCTAGTATCTGGAAATAGTAGCAAAGAGAAGGCAGTTATGAAAACTGAAAAGGAGACTGGAGGCGTAAAAGAGGGACCAAAATAAATAAAAATAAAAAAAAAAAAGAAGGGATAGTGGGGAGGAAAAGAGCTCAGTGTAGGAAAAACTGACTTAGCAATATAAATAATTAAAAAGACCCTTTACATCCTTGAAGAAAAAAAATATATTTTAAAAACCAGAAAAGTTCTTAACAGTGCAGCTGCTCCCCACATGCCTCTTGTGTGCAGGTTAGTGAGTCCTTCCTCTATGAAACAGCTTGGCTTCAGGCCCTAAATACATTGGAAGCAAATCAGTTTGGTGCTTGTGCAACATATAAGAGAGATCATGTCTCTGTATTGGGCAAGAATTTAGATCAAACAGACAGAATGACTTTAGTAAAGGTTATTTCATATCTTCAGAATTTCCTGAAGAGTACTTGCTATTTCAGGTAGAGATGTCACTATTAAGGAGAGGCTTGTGCCTCTCTTAGTCAGGTCTCTACCACAACGCCTCACTCACAGCTCTGGTCAGAAGAGCTCTTCAGTTTGCTCCAGCACACTATGGCATCCCAGGGAGTCTCCCAGAGGTAGTCACCGAGTAGTGTATATACCCTGGGTCTCATGTACACACTAACTGAGAACATTTCTTGTGCTGCCTTAACACTGCAGCTGCACACAGTCAAATAGGAAATGCACCTATTTCCATGCCTGGGACTGACTTACAGACATGCTTTCTTCCGCCAGCAGCTTTGGCTGTAATTTTTATTAACATGCACCAACATAACACTTCAATGAATTTGGTAGGAAAGATTACTGGGTTAACTGAAAGAGTTCAGCAATCACAAAAGAATTATTTTCTGCAATTAAATAAAAAAAAAAATCCCAAACAGGGAGAGGAGGTCTGGTAACAGGAAAGGTGGCTGAGAGTTTTAAAAAATAGTACTTTGTCAAAGGAGAAACCATGTAACTGCTTCACTACTCAGGATCTTGCAGAAGAAGCAAAGAACATGGGCTTGAAATATAAGCAAATTAATATTTTGGCAAAATAAATTTTGCTTTAAGACTAAGACAATTTGCTTTAAGACTAAAACAATTTTGAAATGGATGTGCAGGACAGCATACACATTGTATATAAAGTCACACAGGACTTTTTGTTGCCTTTGTTTCTGTTAATGACACTGAGGCCTGATCTTTGCTTATAAAAGGAGGACAGCATCCACTTAAATCACCTGATACACAATACCACAACCAGAAAGAAACCCTCAGTTTTGCTTCATTTGTGGGGATTAAGATGAAAGAGGTACACAAATATTTTTTTTCTGTGAAACCAAAGTAATAACAAAGCAAAAATTACTACAAAGCTGGGAGAAAAAGGAACAATGTTTTTAATACATGCCTTTGCTGTTTATTTTCTTTGTTGAAACAGGGGTCCTAAATCTGCAAGTGAATCCAGACACTGTCTGAGATAATTTTGAAGAAAGCAGGTACCGATGTAAACCTTTTGCTCTATTGCTCTGAGCAAGGTCATTTCAATGTTTTTTCTTACTATAGGAACCAGAGCAGGTTTAACTTATGGTTAAAATAATAACTACACATAACTTTGCTGAAATTAAGCACAAACAGTGTAATTTTGAAAGCGAATGGCATGCAAGAAACATTGTTCATCTGAAGCCGGTACCAAGACTTGCTTTGACTTTAGGCCAGCTGGACCTCACCAAAACACTTATTTGAGAAGCTGGTCTATGAATTATTTCATCCAGTCAAGAGAAACAACAGCACAGGCATTGCCGGTGCTCCCCTCATCACCCCCGGCTGCATTCAGGCGCCCCGGAGGAGGTGGCCCTCTGTGCGCTGAGCAGGATTCTCCACAGGCCCCTCAGGAGGAACCTGCCCCGGGACAGTGAAAGTCAGCAACACCTTAGTGATGTGAAGGGCACAACTGCCGAGGGCCACGTAGCCCCACTGGCCCCAGGAGTTTGGGCTCCCCTGCAGCCAGGTGACCGTGAGGCCCTGGAAGAGTCTTTGGGCTGCTCTTCCCCCAGCGTGGGGTGGCAGGCACAGGCTGGGCCTCCCTGGCAAACCGGGTGACAAACACAGTTAAATGCTGCATCAGGTCCCTCTGCCTTGCAGGGAGCAATGATACTGATTACAAAGAACATTTCAGCACTCCCCTTTATTCCCTCGTTTGCTCTTAGCAGGAATGACTCTGATAAAACTGATGCACAGGATCATTTTTGATAAAATACATACCGCCTGTGCAATAACGCTGTCCTGGCTGAGGCTCACTCTTGAAAGCCCTTATCTTTTTGTATTTTCCAGCTTTTCAAAACTTTTTTTTTTCGTATTTGTCAGTTCAATTGCGTTAGAAGCTTATCCAGATGCCTCTATACTTGAAATAGAAAAAAAAATAAAATTACTTTGTTAAGATGTTAGGCAGCACTGAATGTAGTTATCATTATTGTGGCCTTTATATCTACATTACAATTTTGTCACAAGCTCAGTGTAATATCTAGAAATTCCCTTAAAATAAAAACTAGTGAGTGTGTTATGAAATTACAGCCAGGACAGATGGCCAGATCCTGTCATTGGAAATAAAAGTAATGTTATAAGTGTATAACTCCATTGGGGAAATTGAGTACCATAATAAAGTAGACTTCCACTTTCTGCAATGAAATTCAATGACTGTTGAGGAGTTTAGGGTTTAGAAAATTGAAAAATGAAACCTTTGGTTTTCCGCTGCTGTTTGATGATGTGTAGCAAGTCCCTTTATGGACTGAGGCTAACATCCAAATAGTAACAAGCTTGCAGTGAATAGAGCCCACAGAGGATCAGCTACTAAATCTTGCAATAAAAGCTGTGTGATTTACAGTAAATTCCAGAGGGCTGACAGCACCACAGCTGAGGGCATAAACACTTCTTTCATGGCTGAAGCTTCAGTCAGCTCTGTCTGCTGTGAAGTACAATCGAGCAGTGAGGCATGCTGCTTACCAGCAATGACTTTGATAAATAACTAGGAAGTCCCACTGTTGGCTTAAAACTAGAAGTTGTTCAGTTGCAATTCTGCATTTGTCCTGCTTTAATGGGTATGGAAGTGGCTTTAGCTGTAATCTGTCAGTGATTGATTAGGCCTTCCTGGATCCCTTCCCTGCTTCGCTCCCCGCTCCCTGCTCTCCACAGTTAAAACAAAATTGGTACATATCTGACTGCCCTCTTATGAGGAAAGTAAACACTCTTAATTCTGCTCAAGTGAGTGTAAGTTAAATGCCTACAACTGATAAATTGTTGACAGACAACATGTCTTAACAACGGGATACCTAAATCTGCAGGTGCTCATGCAAATTCTGCTTGCCATTTGGTTATGCTGAGATTTAAAAGCCTAATCAGCAAAATTAATGTCTTTTATGCATAGGTACAAGAGCCACGTCTGGATTGGAGTCTCGGTTTCTTAACTGCGTAAGTACAGAGTTCCTAGGCGGGATCATTTATTAACATGCTGTGCAAATTGGACATAATGCACAAATGCCACAAAGCTAATCAGAAAAGGAGCATAGCATTGCTAGAAGAAGCTTTGATAAGGGTTAAAATATTTGATTATTTATTTTACATTCAGATGCATCCAGGTAAAATGCAATATATAAACGTCTGCTCTGATATGTCAAGCTAGAAAATCAGTAGAGGTTCACATCAGTTCTTTTATTTTCAGTTGGAAAGGGGAAAAATACCAACAAATCAAGTAATACTACATATAGAAAAACCTATTGGTAATAGGAAGGCAGTATGACAAAGTCTCTATACCTGATACCAATACAAATCACATGAAAATTCACATTGTACCATCTGACTTACACAAAATCTTCACTGGATGGTGGAGGATTCTCAATACATATAGATAAGCATTATTGTGAGGTTGTGTAAACATAGATGTGACTGTAAGCAGAATAGTTCTTATATTCTTTATGGTGTTTTCCTCTAGTTTTATAACTAAGTTACTACAAGCAAACCAGAATAGATAATATGATGCAGAGCTGCTGCTCTATGATCCTTAAGAACTGTAAAGGCAAATATTGGGTGTCTATAGCCTTAAATCAGAGCAAACGATTCTGCATTCTTGATTCTGCCTCAATCACCTCTACAATTTCTGGGAACAAGGGAAAAGGATTGCATGGACTCATCCTTCTGCAGCAGAATATGTTTGGTTTAATATAAAGAAAGTATCAGATCCACACTCTTGCACTACTTCAGATTTTCCTACAATCAAAATTACTCAGAATTTTATTTATTTATTTTTAAAGATTCATTTGGACATCATGTTTATTTTCCAAAGGTCTGTGTAAGGAAGAGCCCTCAGACCCCCACAGAGCCACCAGTGCTCATGCAAAGTGAACAGGGCATTCGTCTTGCCGTGACTGGGGAGAGAGTGATCTCATTCTGTAATTTTGGGGTAGATTTTGCTGCATTCACTCTTAATATATTCTGAGGATATTTCTCAAGTTTTTATTTCCTGAATCACAAGAGTATCAAATAATGTCACTGAAAAAATACATCTTTTAGCAGCACAGTATGACTTGATTTTAACAAAGTCATTTCCAATCCTTTTTTAAAAAGTGATTAAGTATGATTTTTCGTTTCTGAAACCGTCCACTTCTCATTGCCTGACCTACATGCATTGAATTGTTCCAAAAGCATTATAAGGGCAATTATTGTTGCCTTGAACTTCTCTTGCCGTGTCAGAGTAACAAGAAATAAGACATGGGAGAAGGTAGCATTTGATTAGCTTGAACGTTTGTGGAAAAGAATTTTTACTCCCCTAAGGACTTAGGAAGTAGCCTACCCATAAGTATACAATCAAGGAGAGATTTGCATACCTGAGAAACAGCAGTTCAAGCAGGAGAATGTGAGGTCAATCAGGAGTAACTAGTTAAGAAATTCAATTGGTGGCTATTTTCCCCATGCTTTTTTATACTTGTGATTTAATACCAGTTGATCTGAACTGCCATTAGTAGCAGCTGAGAGAATCAAAAGCTTAGGTCAAATTCACATATTAGACTGTGAAGCACAGTCATACTCCTGTAAGGTAAGTATTCTACATTTCTTTAAAAGGGACAGAGGTCTTTTTTCCCATTTAGAATGTCAGTCTCATAATAATTGCTTATTATATCTATCAAAGTTCTGGTAACTCTTAGAGCATGTTTTTTAGCTATATCCTAAGTGCTTTAAAAGCTAATAAAGTTAGAGCAAAGGTGTGAGGATTTTGAGTTGCAATGAATCATTTTAGGATTCTGTCCAGAGGAAGAGGTACTGCAGAGAGGATATGGATCTCTGAAGCTCTGCTCACTGATTCAGCAAGAACTCACTGGTTTGCAGAATCCAATTTTTCCATGGTTGCAGATTCTAGGCTGGACACGGAAAGCTTATTTACATGAAACTGCTCAGTCCTTACTTTATGTGCTCTGTCACCTCTGTGTCTCTCATACCAGTTCAGCAAAGCCAATTTTACAAACTTGCTCTGCCAATAATCATGCATATTCAGTTGTTACTGATTAATGCTAAACCCTGAATTTTATTTTAAACCAGATGGTATACACAATTTGTTCACGTCTTTTCTAAGAATGAAAGCCATACACATGAAGTAGTTCTTACTGTTTAGTAACTGAGTTATATTTTAAATTCCATCATTCAGAAGAGTAAAGTATAATAGTGTAGCAAACACCATTTAATAGTGACATGTTTCATTTGGACAGCCCGTAATTGAGATATCTTCCAGGGAAACTGTTTAGTCTACCAACTGTAAATGGCAATGACTACTGCTTAATCAGAACCATTTTAGCATAAATTTCACTTAATAGGGAAACATTTGCCTGGTGACAAATACTTAAATAGTGTTTAACCAAGTGTTAAATGGTTATAAAATTTTAGACTCTCCTTTTTAATTTTAATAGTGAAGTGCCAGAGAAAGATTAGGGGGGAAAAAATACAAGTTGAAAAGCTGTAAATATCCTGGCTTTTTCTTTGGTTTTGTCTTTTTGTTGAGCACAGTATTTTGTCACTGTAAAGCTTTTTCAACAATTTTTAAGACTTCATCTTTTAACTGGGACAAACAACCAGGAAGACAGAACATCCATGTGTAATCTAATTAACAGATTTCTGCTGTCAACCTAAATAATAATGATGTGATAACATATATATACCCTGCCAAAAGGCATCTTGAGTGCCCACCACAACCACCCCCAGCAAAGGAAGGCAAAATTCAGTCCTAACACCAGTAGCTGGAGATTACCTGCTCATCTCAGAAGGAGAACTGTGCGTATGAAAAGATCACCCAGAACACCACACCTGAATACATTCAATAAACTGACTTAAAATAGCTATGCTTGTATTTAGAAAAACATTGGTAAAAATGAAAACAACCATTTCAAGGTCCCATTGGAAGGACTCTACATATTTACTGAGGAAAATATAACGGGTAGAAGTGTTTCATACTAACATAACCTTAACAAAGAGACCTTATTCCCACCAGGCAGTCTGTCATCTCTTAGATAGTATGGAAAGATGGCAGGAAGTGTCTTCTGCTATCATTTACTGTTTCAGGAGATATGTCATCAGACAGTCCCTCAGGAGTATTGCTGCTATTAATAATTATAGCTTAAGGATCCAATCCTATAAAGGACTAAGCACCTCAGTGAGAAGTCAAGAGGCACAAAGAACTATTGAAAGGCTGAGCACTGTCCTGGATCAGGCCCTTCAGTACTTGTAGTAAGCACTTGAATCACTCTCATGCTACAATGAGCAGTCAGTGCAATGCAGTAAATCATAGCACATGTGAAAGGCTTTCTTGGATAAATGCTTCCACTAATAATATCCCATTTAATTAGCAAAAAAACATATTGAAACATGTCACAGAAAACATGGCAGGGTAATCTCCACAATATACAGCAGCTGACGAGTTAACTGGGTATTATTAAGATGTGTGACTATAACCCAAATAGAGAGGTATCCATTCCAATAGGCTGTATGACAAGTAGTCTATTGTTTCATTAATTTCTACTTTTAAAAGTTAATTTCTTCACTTTTTAGTATTAGCCATGTACTATGAGAATTAACATAAAGGTGATGATAATGCATGATCTTTATATGCCATCTTATTAAAATGAAGCTATTTTTAATACTTTTAAGAGGCCTATCAGAAAACACAATTTATATCCTCAAAGTATATTTTGTCAGTTTCAAGTATAATTTTTGCATTCATATTCTTTTATGAATTTTAATGGAGACACTTAAATTGTAATTATTCCTCTCAGCTCAAATGCAGGTAACAAATGGAATTCAATCAGTGTTTGCGCATAATGACCATCATTAAGAGAGAAATAATAATGACATTCTCTCTGCATTAAACTTGCAGACTCTTTACACAATGATCTGAATCCCATTATTGATCTCCATGGAGATATGCAATTGTCACCTATTCTGCATAATATCTGAATGTTAAATACATTTGTTTGGAACAAATATTTTAATGAATACAGTCAGTTCCACTTAATTAACTATCTGATAACTGAATATTTTTGCTTAATAATTGAACATGGAACATCAAAATTGTCCTACTTTTTAATCAAATGCACTTGAGATTAGACACAGACATTCATTTAAATGTTTGTGAAATGTATATATAGTTTAAAATTTCCCCCCCCTTTATTTTAATAAACCTTGTGAAAGCTTCAGACTGAAAACATTTTCCTTCTGAAACTCTCTCTTCCCTTTTGTAGTAAGATATCTCGCAAATAGGTTTGCTACAAAAAGGTTGCTCATGAAGGTTTGAACACCGGCACTGAGCTTCTCCGACGCCTTGCGAGAAACAAGCACTGAATTATTTGTTTCAACAACCAGATGGCTACAATTATCTAGATTTTGTACACATACATAAGAAATTAAGAGATAAGAAAGTGGTTTTTTACATCTTTCAGACCTACCAGCATTGAAAAAGACAAACACAGCCATTTGTGCTCAGGTCAGCATTCTGAAAGTAAAAATAATAATAATTAAAAAAAGTAGAAAAGTAGAAAACATCCTTAAACGTAAAACAAAGGATTGAATTTGTCATTATTTTATATTGATAAAACTGTCTTACTGATTCTAAATTTAAAAGTTGGGGGTTTCAACTCTAATAAAGGTTGCTGAATTCAATCCTGTCTGAATAAATAAGGCACCTGAAACTAAAGACAGTACTCCCAATTGACATTGAGAGAACCTACCTCTGGAGGCAGCCATCTTGCTACAAAAGAGCACTTTTGGTGGCACTGGCAATGGGAGAGGGTAGTAAGAGATGCCTTAGAGGAAAGTATGAGAAATCCCAGAGTGGATAATTAAAAAATAACTTGGCCATAGGGGAAGTTTCTTCCCATTCTCAGTAGTTGGCTAATGCTGTGAAACATAAGGAGCTGGGCACTTTATTTAAAGAAACACTGAAACTGTAGGTTTTTTCATTATCCATGTAAATGTCTATTTCTTTCTTAGGATCCTGCTGAGCTCTTGGCCTCAATGATGTCTTATGGCAATGCATTCTGCCATGCCTCTACATTTTGTAAAAATGCTCATTTACTAGGAGAAAGAACAAAGAGACAGACTGATTTACATTCTCTATATCGTTCATTATTTTATTTCCTTTGTACACGTCTCCTCTTTAAAGCCCACTTAGGGTGATCTGAAAAACCTTCCTTTCAAATCCAATCCCCAAACGAAACTCCACGTGCATGATATCCCATGGACAGGTGCAGAAAGTGGTCACTATATTACAGCTTGGTTGATTAGGTTACGTAAGTGGCCACTGAGTGCCTCAGTTCTTGCTCAGCCCCAGATTTCATTGTAAAAATGTCATAATTGTCGGGTTTTTTCCTTTCAACCTGCTAGCCTAAATCAACTCATGCTGAAATCATCAGTAATGTTTTTTATCCGTATCAGGTAGAGTGGAGCTGGATTAATACTGCACAATTTTAACACACTCAGATGCATTGCATTAAATGCAGCCATGGCACAAGATAGAAGAAACAAAAAAGGGAGCTGGAGTTGCCTAATGAAAGCCTCTTTTCTAGCCTGACTGGATTCCTGTTTAGTGATGAGTGATCTCTAGAAAGGGGCTTCCAGAAACCCAAACAGGTTGACTTTCTGCAACACCAATGCAATTGCAAGAAATATGCTACCTTTTTCCTTAAAACTCGTCAATATTCTTGCAAGTTTCATGCAGTTAGAATAAGCGTTAAAGCAATGATGTTTCTAGTTCACGTTTAAGTCACCCACCCACTCAACATGTCTTTTAAAGACTAAATGGAATCAGCCTCTCTTCAGGTCTTCCACAAAGAAAGTGCAGACGTACAGCAAAATCAACAAAGAGAAAAACAAAAGCAAAAATTTTAAAATGAAAATATTCATGGCTGGGAAAATACATTTTACAAAAACTTATGCAAGGTTTAAGGGTAATGGGAGAACCAGAAGTAGCGTTCTCATGTGTTTTGTTTCCTGCCTCATTCTCTTTCAAAACGAACAATCAATTAAAGTGAGAGCAATATTTTAGCAAGCAATATTTTATATACAGGATACTGGAAGATAACACGTAGAATAAAAGTTTGTGAGACACTGTGAGAAGCACAGAGGAAAAATTTAAGCAAGCAAAGTTAGAAAGCCAATTTGAAAATTATCATTAGAAAAGAAGACATTTAGAGGAATATTCTAGCTTAATCCTATGCAGAACAGTATTTGATTCATGTTACTGAAAACACTGCTTGAGTAGCTGCACAATATACCAATGTACTTGCTAAGGATATTTAATCAGGATCCATGTACACCATCATCTACAGCCTGGGTGGTACTGGCAGTATTTGTTTATCTCTACATTTAATCATTCCCTTTATATTATACAGAATGCATGACATCCCATGGATGGATGCAGAATGTGTTTACTATACCACAACTCGATCATTATCTTGGGTGAATGGCCAGAATGTGTCCCAGCACTTGCTCATTATTATGGGGGCTGCATACCAGTAATTGATCACTCTTCCAATACTGTACAAGAGCGCTTAGGGTGCATGGAGGGGGAATACATTCTGTATGTAGATGCTACACTTATTTTGGTTTAGACAGTGAAGTATACAGACACTGAATTATAAAATGCTTGTGTCCTCGCTATTTGTTGGGCGAAGAAAATGTTGGTTTGAGAGACAAATACAAAACAAATCATACCAGAAGACTGAGCTATGACATGGCAGAAGAGTAAATGCTTGGAATAAAGTATGATAATATTGCTCAAGGAACATCAGTAATGTCGAAAGAGGTAAAACATATTGATATACATTTTTTAAACATGCAGAAATAGAAAGGGTGTTATTACTATGGCAGGAAGCATACAGACAAAATGCATAGAACAAAACAAAAAGACTGGGGTGGATGCTAAGGTGGTTGAGTACTAACATTTTCACTACACACTTTACATTAGATGCACAAGAGCAAGTCTATGATATATGTCATTTAAATAGTGTATTCCAGCTCCTAATCTCTGCTCAGCATCTCTGACCTTCTCTAGGTAAGCCATGGGGTGAATAGTAATCCCCACTGTTGGTGACAGTGTTCCAAACAAAAATATATTTATTAAATTGAATTTGAATTGAACAGGAAAAGGAGATTGCCATAGACAATACAGAGGATGTGTGTAATCCTAGCAGTCCAGCTTGTGCTGTTACACACAAGAGGTAAACTGTAAGATTTTCAATTGGCATAGTTAAAAAAAAAAAAAAGATAGAGAAATCATTTACATAGAAAGGGAAAGTAGCAAGCCAAGAAACTTTATTTACTTTACTTGTTCAGTATGTTGTTCTATAGGTGATTTGTCCCCATTACTGCCTTGGCTATTTTTCAGTCTGTGCATTTATTTGTTTTCAATGTGCAGTGCCAAGATTGGCTAGGATGCCATCTTTACAGCATTATTTTTTAATGGGTAGCAATCCCAGTATCAGTAATATTACAATGTATTTATAGACAGAGCAAAACAAGAAGCTAAAGTGTAGGGTGACATTCTTCTTGCACTATTACACCAAATCAAGGCAGCCAGCAATGACTAAGAACTTGTCAACACTTCACTGGCTCTTCATTTGTCATAGCTACTATAACAGAACATAACAAACAAGTCACTTCTTGCCAGGTTAATTTTTTCCAAGGACAGAACTCCTTCATTAGACCTGTAAATATATTGGCTCAAGAAAAGGCCTTACAATAGCGCCATATTACATTGCCTAGGGGAAGTATTGCTGAAAACAGCTAAATAGTAAAGTCATTCCACAGTCATCACTTTTCAAGGCCACATGTTTGTACAGCTGAAATACAGCTGAGGAGAAGACTCACTTTTGGACTAACCAAGAGGCTTACAAAATCCACAAGTAGATGGCATTTTTAAAAAAAGAAGAGAAGCATGTCAAACTTCTGTACTGAAGCTTGAAAACAAAAGTCAACTGGTAATTTTTTAGGAAGGTGGAAAGAATCTAAAAACTATGGCCACGGTTAAATGATGCAGTAAGGCTGGCATTACAAATCCCACATATGGATTGTAAACACACTGTGAGCACACTTAGAAAGTGCAGCTCCCTTTTAGTCAGAAGAAAAGCATAAAAAAAATGCAAATTTTGCACCATCTTCTAAATCATTAACAGAAAGAGACCTCAATCAAATTTGTATTGCTGGGCATTGAAGCAGCACAGAGATTGTAGAACCACAGCCATAAAACAAGTGCCATATGTAAGAAGTGAGCTTGGAAAGAGACTGGCTTGTGGAAGTCCATGCAGAAAGCCTTTGCATGAAGAAATGCTCAAAATCAGCAATGTGCTGCTCCACCATCAATGCTGTTTGCCACTGCTTTTCTTCAAGTGATTGACTTGTCACTGACTGAACTCAAACACTTGTGAGTATGCAGCCAGCAAGCTGTGAGAGCATCTAGGGGAAGACTGGTAAAGACGTCATAGTTAGTTTTCTTGGCAATCAGCAAAGATATGTTTGTGTTGTTTTTGTATAGCCACAAGTAGAACAGCTATTTTTTAATTTTCTCTACCTTTCTAACAATTCAAAATTTCACCAAGGGCTTCAGCTCTTTATTGCTTGCAAAGTGTCAAAGGAAAAGTGAAACATTGCTTATAAATTTGAAGCTGAAAAAATCCAGAACAAAAGCATCCAGTAACTTTCCACTTGCTTATTCATCTTACAGAAATGTAACCTATAGTAAATAACTGGCCTCTGTGCTGAAATAAGGCTGAGAGTACTGAGTCAAAGGGTTGGAAGAATCAGACTTTGACCAAGGTTTGGATACTTAAAACTTCAGCTGCAAGGCAAGAGCTTAAAACTCAGTTCTGTTCTATACCTAACATACAGTATTACAGCTGAAATAAAGCTCAAGGTGAAAACTGTCATACCACAGTCTATATGAAAAGGGTTTCAGCATGGTAGAGGGGTTTATAAAAGCGTAAGAAGAAAATCAGGAAGGAGTAGCTAAAATGAAGAGAAATGAAGAGCAGCAAATTTAGTCCTCTAATTTGGTGTAGACATTGTTTAACTACAACGAAATAAGCAGGGCCAGGACAGATACAAAGCAAATGCTGCGGGCAAGCTAGATGCAGGAAGTGCAGGTTCCTTTTTTGCAGTATTAGCTTAAGGTTCTCATTTACAAAGCAGCAGAAGTACAGGCTTCTGTCTCTCAACCAATGGAAGAAACACTCCAAGCTGAGTTGAGGTAACTTACTGGGGTCAGAATTTAGTTCTCTGGAAAATAGCTTCAAATTGCAACAATTCCACAATGAAGTAATATTCTGCTTCCAAATACTACGAGCAAGAAAAAAAAAAGCTAAACTCATCAGAAAAGTTATTGCATAGTAATTATTCTCCCAGCTATAATTAATATAAAAAAAAATCCTGCCTTACCATCAGGTCCTTTTGATGTGCATTGAGGTTCCCTGGTTTGTGTTGATTATGGATATGGGTCTCCCTCCTAATCATTCTAGCTCTCCAAACCAAGCCTTCTAATTAAAGTGGCGAGAGGCAGGGCAAAGGCAAAAAAGTGGGAAATAAAAGAGGATCAACTATGAGGACAAGAGATGGGAAGCTTGTGAAGAATAACCCAGAAAGAAAAGCACAGCGGTAAATTTGTAACCTTGCTGCATTTTCATTCTTGAATTATTCAGAAACAACAAGGTGCAAAGCAGATAGAGAGGAGAGAACCCAAATACTAAAGACAGACATTACCATTTCCTTCAGACCTGGGTCTCCAAACAAGTATTAGCATCTCCAAAATGCTTGAGTTCTGCTGTGAGATGGTGCTTTATTATTGTATTTCTGCTGCTTTTTTCCTCTGCTGATAATCTTTCCTGAAACCAAAAGTCAAATAAAAAAATTACTTGGGTATCATTTTCTCATCCTCTGTAGAATATTGAGCTCCTTTTGTACGGGATAAACCGCTTTTAAATCCTTCCCCCTGAGGAGAACTGGCAATGCTTTCTCTTTAGGTGCCAAACCCCTATGAGATACAACTACAGAAATACTTTAGTTTTAGTCAGGAGTGAACTTTCAAAGCACATAAACTGACCATCTCACTGACAACATTTCGCATTGCAAAGTGCACTAACCAAATTTTGTTTAAGTGACACCACACCTGAACATGCCCTACAGGTCCTCACGCATTGTGCTCCACCTGCTAATGGGTATTTAGTCCTTGTGACTAGAACAGGGCAAGTACAAAGCAAACACCCTGAAAAGTACAGGGTGGACACTGAGTTCTCAGTCCCACCTATTCTGCCTTGTAAGCCCATCCTTACTGCATTACTTTTACTTGTTTACGTAGATGTAGTCAAAGTATTTTCTGCACTATCCATGCTATAATCCCTGGGATTTTTTATGTATACTTTATTGTATGTATACTTTATTGTAACTCTTCACTGTACAGAAATTAAAAATGGATGTCTCTTATAGGTTACTTCCTTATCTGTGGTACAGTGATTATCCACGTTTTGTAAAGCCACATCCAGTTTGTTTCTTCCAATTTCATTCTAAACACTTGAATGCATTACAGACCCCCAGAGCTGCCAGAGAGAGGAAAAATAAACTCAAACTTCTGTGGCTTCTTCATTCATCCATTAAGCCAGCAAAACCACATAAATTTCCTCCATTGTTCACTGACATTTCCTGTGAGGTTTTGCTTTGAAAGTATATTTGATCTTTCTACTGCATGTTCAGTTTAGTACACAGCACATGCAGCAATAAAATTAACACTCATACCTTTAGAGGGAGTTATACCTAATGTCTACACATTATGTCCATATATAACAGAAACAAATTACTCCAAAAGAAGAAATGAAATATTTAAGAATTACAAAGAATAATTAACATTATTACAAATAATGGTATTCACATTTTCAGAAACAACTGAATTTGTTATTTTATCAAACATAGCAGAAAAAATAATTCGAAAACTTTTAGTCTGTTTAGACTTGGACATAAACTATTGTCTTGCTTCACTGTGATTTAAGCTGTTTACCAACAATGTGAGCTGATAAACCGAGTTAGAACTAGCAAGTTCTAACTAGTTTAACTAGTTCTAACTAACTGGTTTACTTAAACTAGCTGAAGTAGTAAGTTTTAACCCTGGAAAGGATGAGAGTAACTAGAAGCCCATTCTAATAGATTAAAGGACAGATGAACCCCCTCCAGCTCTACAATTTTGTCCCATAGAAGTCCGTGACACATGCTTTTCTCGTCAGGTGTAGAGTGGTAAAAGATAGAGAACCGCCAGCAATCAGCTAACCCACAAGAAAATCCAAAAAGAGATGGTAGTGAAAGTAAGTATCAATTTATACAACTGTCCATTCATACTGCTAACCTCCCTGGGGAGGTATTTCATTCAGAATTGCTTTTCCACACCTTCACCCTCACCATGGTTATACTGAAGGATAAACTAAATCATTCTAATATGCTAAAACTGTCATTTAGCTTTGGCTACATTATAGATATTTACATTCACCTCAGAAATGGTGCAGTGCGAAAGTTTATACCCTAGTTTACCTTGCAATAACTTCTCTATATATCTAAGTATAGATAACATGAAAATGAAACTTAGACATTTCTTCTATTTGTCTAGTGTTTCCAAACGTGAACAAAGACTATTACGGACAAGGAAGAGCTACTGAGATCAACAGTTCCAGCATTATTCAGTCAATAACCTGAAAAATGGAAGTTAGAAATCTGATAATAAAGGTTGTCTCAAGTTAATTTTTTTTGTATAAATCAAATAATCAAGTTCCCCATAGACATCACAAACTGGCAGTTCAACATCCAGAAGTAAGCAAGCTCCCACAGTATTTTTCTGGCCTAAATCACAGAATTACAGGGGTTGGAAGGCACCTCAAAATATCATCTAGTCCAGCCCCCCTGACAGAGCAGGATCACCTACAGTAGATCGCACAGGAACGTGTCCGGGCAGGTTTTGAATGTCTCCAGAGAAGGAGACTCCACAACCTTTCTGGGTAACCTGTTCCAGTGCTCTGTCACCCTCACAGTGAAACATTTTTTTTCTAATATTTTTGTGGAACCTCCTGTGTTCCAGCTTGTACCCATTGCCCCTTGTCCTGTCATTGGACGTCCCTGAAAAGAGCCTGGCTCCGTCCTCCTGACACTCCCCCTTGACATATTTATAAACATTAATGAGGTCACCCCTCAGCCTCCTCTTCTCCAAGCTAAAGAGACCCAGCTCCTTCAGCCTTTCCTCCTAAGGGAGATGTTCCACTCCCAAATGTATCTCACATTTGGTGATCATCAACTTGAGCTATCTTGTTCAGTTCCTATATTCTTATATTGCAAACCTGCTATAATAGGTCTTTACAAGCACAATTCAAAGATGAGCATTTTTAACAATTCAGGAGTTGTGTAAAGACTGGCATTTTTTTTTCGAATCTAAATTCCAGTGTCAAAAAATGTCATCTTGATTCATTTGGCATTTTATTTCACAAGGCACTGGAACGCGTTTATGACTCTCAAACATGAACACATAAAAGCACTCAGTTGACCATTTATGCAAGAGAAAAAAAGAGAAGCAGACAGTGTTATTTATGGGAATATATAGAACATATGACTACCAGAAATGATAGCCTGTTACACCTGTTGTCTGGACAAAAGAAGCTCAGATTTTCAAGTAACAGTAAAAACCTTCCTTGGACCAGCATTCCCAGCTTCAAGAAAGCCCTCTACCTATGCTGAGGGGAAACAGTAGATTTAAAGGAGAACTCAGCCCCAGTCCTCGTGATGGCCAGATTCTTTTGGAATCTAGTGAGAGCTCTGCTGGAGTAAAATCTGAATGACCTTTGTAGTCTCCAGAATATAGCAACTGATTTGCACTGAGTGTTACACAGAGTCTAAAGCAGGGCATTTCAAGATTTAAACTTCACCAACTGCACTGGTCGTTACTCATGTATCTGTGATACATATTTTTGGCACAAACATAGCAGTTTGTAAAATCATTTCAAATATGACTCTTTTAATGCAAGATAGATATGTGTGACCCAGTGTTAATTATCAATGTCAGTTGCGTTTTTAGTTCACAATGGGGATCATGTCATTGACATCATAACGAGAAACAGCCAACAATTCTTTCATTCCAGTTATTTATTTTTTTAGCATGGTTTGTATCCAGATCCCAACAGTGATAGAGAAATGATGCAGTATCTCATGATTCGTGAATCCATGAACTGTGTAAAGTTGCAGAAGAGATACATAGTCCTATTTGTAAAACCATTTCATTTGTGGTTAATATTACTTACATGTGTTAAGAGTCACATTAAGGTGACCGTTCATTTACTTTGGTAGAGCACACAGGAGCTATGCAGCAGATATGCCAATGGATCACAGAAGATGCTGGACATTCTCAGTTTGCATATTTTAATTCATATTTAGGCAATGGTTTAAAAGCTCTTCTGCAGTATGACATATCTGTGGACTAAATGGGTTCTTGTCATAGTTTAGACTTGTTTGTGGTCTACCTAATTCATTTTAGCTTCTTCAAGATGCATGAACATATAGGTCAAACTGTGTAACAGGAGTCTTTCCCATAATACGTTCCTGCTTTAGGATGTTCCTTGACACTGATGCTTAAGACTTTTGCACAGTTGTCTATCATAAAGTAGCAAATTCAATGCTCAGGGAATTTTAGGGACTTTGAATAGTTCTTCAGCTCACAGAGAGGGGCAGAAGCAAAGGTAGATATAGAGATACTATAGGAATTCAGGATGTTTCAGAAAACTATATTATAGAATTACTCTAACGAATTAATTTCTATGTGCAGCTTGCATTTCCTCCTTCTGTCCTCAGAACATGGCACTTGTGCCTCAGAGAAGTAGTTCCACAGCTACTGAAAAAATATGAAATTACAAGATCAGAAGAATAAACATTTGCTTTTCTGATGTATGAGTAGTCATTTTTAAACTGAAATATTTAAATCAGCCCCTTTCACTGCTCATGGGGCTTTATTTTACTATAAATTTTATTATACAAATAACATGTTCAGACCATCAAATCTTAGACTGAAGGTTTTAATCTTTTTCAATAAGGTATACCACTTGGAAGTTTATTTTTATTTGAAACCAGAAAGCTTTCTTGTCTTACTAATTAAAAAACTCAGGACCAAACCCAAGCTCCAAAATCACTAAATCTGACAATAAAATTACACTTAAATAGTATTTAGAGATAGATCTTCAAATGGTACACATATTTTTACTCCAAGTTAAGCCAAACAGAAATCTGGTTTTGGTAGTTCTCTGTAAAAAAGCCTACTATACTTCAAGTATGAGAATACTAAAAACACAAGCAGTTTTACTAAGATAATATTGCAGCTTTGTAAACGTACTGTAAGTGACAGATCAACATTTTCAAGCAGGGACAAAGTGAATCCATTAGATGAAATACTGCCATCATTATCTATTTTTAGCAGTAATAATAAATACAGTCATTATGATGATGAATAACTAATGAAATGGCAGGCCCAGGAAACAGCATTGCAAAGCTTTCAAGAAATTAGAGTCAGATCCTGGAATTGTAGGTATTACCAGTCCACGACTTATTTACCTACTGACTTCAGTTGGACTTTCAAGTACTGCATATCCTTAGGCTCAATGTTAAAAAAAGGTAACAAGACAGAAGAAAAAAACAAACCCATATTCCAATAGAAATTATACATGGTTACAACGTAGCATTTATGACAATTTGTGCTAAGAAGAACTGCCACAGACCCTACTGTTTTACTATTACACAAAACTAATTTACGTTCCATAATTAAAACCACATCAAATAACGCTTTAATAGAGAGAAGGCTTACACCATCCACTTTCCCCAGGACTTGCTCAATTCTATTTGTATTTTTAATATAGCATTAGATAGATATAATAAAATTTGATAAATAGAACATACGTTGCACTGATTAAGTGATCAACAAAATGGCATTCCTATGCTTTCATTTACTGTGTCAGAACATAGAAAGCATTTATAATATTATCTTATCCCTACCTCAAAAAATATTTTAACCATTTCCAAATTCTGAGGAATTTTTTAAAAGTCACTATCCAGAAATGGACTGTTCTGGAGACACAGTACAAATCTGGGAACTTTTTGCAATACAGCCCTCCATCTGTTTTGAGGTTTTTAGCTTTCTATTTTTCTTCAGGTAGCAAACATGCCTAAATATCTGAAAGGTACCAGAATGTTAGCCTCAAAAATAGATGCCTGATTTTTAAGAACAGATGAAGTACAATGCCAAGAAAAATCACGTAAACCATCAAAGTCTTAGCAATATGTTCATCTTTAACCTAGGTTTTTATAAATGACCTATTTTCTATACAGTGGGAGGCATTTCATTCTCTAATCAAGTTTAAAGTTAATTCTCAGTTCTAGGACCACTCATTTTTCTTCTGACTTTGAACAGCAAGTCTTAACTACATTACCAGTTGTGTCCCCTTATGAGCACATATCATAACAATTTAACATTCATTGGATAATAAAATGCTAAAGATGATCTGATCATTCTACTTTTTTATATAAGGGAGTTGTTTTAAGTATTTCTGAAAAAATATATATTTTAAAGTTAGATAACACTACATGAATGTAAATTTCTGACTATATTTCAGGTAAATAGAATTAATTTTGAGAAAAAGTCAATAATATTTGGCATTTGCAAAGGTACGTTATTTATTTAATTATTTATGGGTTAATATATAATGGCTCTATTAATTTTTTGTTTACAGCAGCTATCTAACCCTTAAATGAAAGTGCTTTGAGTGGCATGTTTTTTGATATGTTAACATGAAGTATGAATGAATGTTATTTTGGAGCTAATACCATTATCTAATACATTATAAACATTCAGCAAGTTTCAATGATGTCACTGCTTTTTTTCTGAACATTAATATTAATGTCAAGCTGAAGGGCATCTCTCCAAACTTAATTTACTTTTAAACAATCCCATAGCATATGTACCTTCAAGCCTGAATCATGTAAACATTAATACTCTCAAGTTTGCCTGCCTTTTGCACTCACGCAGTGCTCAGATAGGTGGGCAGGTGGGTAAATCTGGCCATCTCCCAAGACATGACATTTTCTTTAGTCAGTTAAATGGAATACAGATGCCTTCATCTCACTCTAAAATCAAGGTCAAGCAGATTAACAGATGATACCCTTTTGCTTAAGAAGATCTGTATTTTCTAGTCCAGGCAGAATATTAAAGACATTTTGTGCTCTGTAGCTTGTAGAAAGGCTCTCAGAAAGCTGTTAAAGCAAATGGTGGGAAGATCTCTTGAATATGGAAGACCTTGTAATGATGGGTGGACTGTCCATAGGATATCAAGGAGAAAAATAACATGATTAAGGCTCTCCTCATCTTAAAGAGATGGCTTTTTAAGTTCTTGGACCTTCTTGGGTCTCTGAAGAGGTTTAAATGGAGATTTGGGAGCATCCAGCCTCAGAATAAACCAGTTTACTAGTCTCCTTGCCATGTGCTGCATTACACACTGCACATGACCAGCACAGGATCTAATTCCATATACTGGAAAATCATATAGACCGAAATGGCATGTATGTCCCACAAGCATTAAAATGCTAATAGGGCCATCATAGAAAAACAGATGCGTTTTAGCATATTTTTCTTTTAATATCTCCATAACTATGAAAACATAACCCAGGAACTTATACCAGCACAGTAGCAAAATAACAATGCATTTTTCTCAGTGTGTAGTTAGGTAAGATAAATATATCCAGACATTGCATTCAGTCTTGTCTGTGCACAAGGGAAGCATTATGTATTCTGAGGGGGCACTGAATGAAGCAATCCCAAATTGCTAAATAACTTTCAAAGAAATAGTTGTTTTATTCCATCAAATTGTGAATGGAGATAGCTTGAAGAATGACATAAAGACAGAAACAAGGACTAATATAAATCACAATGAAAATGGTCTGAGAGAGAAAATATTTAAGAGGACAGAATGGAGGGTTCCTATTTGAGTGATTAGTTAGGATTTGGAATATTTTTCATTACTTCTGTAATAGTTTTCCTTATTCCTGAATGATAACCATTTGGGACTGATTGAGATTATTATTCCCTTTTTACTTGCTACTTCACCTACACTGAATGTAAATCTCAAGACGAAAATGCCACAGTATCTACAGGGTTAAAATAAATGATTTATATTCCCCTTTTTTTCTTCCCATGGATTATGTCTTCCCTGAGGTGAAGTTTCTCAGAAAGATTCTAATTTGGGGCTACAGAAGCTTTGTCCCAAACATACACAATCTTTTATATCCTAAACTCATATTGTATCAGGTAGAATGAAATCAATTGGATGTGTAAATTCCTTAAATAATAGCAAATGGAGCAAATTGAATTTCAAAGGCAAAAAAATGGTGAACCTGAAAAGCAACGGTACGAAGGTCATCAGCAGAATTAACAAAAAAGTCTGGCAAAGTTACAGTTAGGCAGTCAGTAATACTCTATCGATCAGACTTTCTCAATCAATGATGCTGTGCCTAGATTATTGATGCAAAGGTATTAAGCAAAATTTTATTTCAGCTAACTTGTTGGCTCAGATGTCAACTGAAAGTCATTTCTCCAGTCAATCAAAGGTACGATAAATCTGAGCAGTTAGTTCTTCAACACCTTTATATACATCCTACTTTCCAACTCTATAATGAGCTTTGAAATGGCAACATTTAAGAGTATCTTAAGTAGAAAGCACAAAGATAAAACATTTCCATAAAAACACAGAGAACCAAAGCACACACTAAGTAGGGAATAGGAAGAAAAAGATACTTCACATGAGAAGGGAAATTGGCAGGTTATATCAGAAAATATCAAAATCTAAATCTGTTTCTATAGATGACCTATTAAAAAAAAAAAATCCTCTTAATCTTGATTTATTCGTGTCAGAAAGTCCTCCACACACACAACGGTCTCTGCTAAAGGAAGACCAAGAGTAAAGCAGGTGGTTATAACAGAACAAAGGAAAGCCCTTCAGAGGCACTCACATGGGCAGCCCGGACAGTGCCCATCCATCCTATGGTTGGCTTTGTTCTTGCTGGTAGTCTTTCCAAAACCTTGCATTTAGATTTACTGAAACCTAGTCTACAGTCTGAAAGGGGAATGAATATATGGCCTAGAAGAATACGCAGATGAGTTCAGGCAAAGCCACACATAAAAAGTGTTCTCACAAGGTATGTTCATTACTGTGGCGTCAAAATTCAGTGACAATACATGCGAGATCTGGAGGTCACTGAAGCGTCATGTTTTATCATCGTGTGCTAAGCATGATTCTAAAAATGAGCCACGCACACAAAAAAATAACAAATACATACCACTGAGAGATCTGGGAAGAGAGAGTGGGGCACTTGCAACAACAGTTACATCATTTGACCATCTACACATCTGCACCATCTACAAAAACATTAGTCATAGTAAACTAAAAAGAGTACTAAGAAAGTGCATATGTTTTTGCAGGGTTTGTTAGCTTATGAAATATGTAATTGACTTCAGTGACCTTAAACCAAATTCAATGTAATATAAAGATCAAAAGAACTCTTTTATCAAAGAAAATATAACAAAGTTTTATTTTACACTCTTTTTTCTTTCATTATCAAAGTGAACAGACTTAAAGTATATAAATTATATTGGACAGAATTCAGAAATCTTGAATTCCAACGAAATATTAACATCTTAAAAAAACAAGATTTGCTTATGAAAGAAAAAAAGATAAAAGTCTTTAAGAATATTTTTTTCAAAAAGAAAAACTAAAAAATATAAGAAAGAGGCACTTGACAAACCATTTGATAATATTTTATGTCAACTGAAGTGTGATCCATGTCTGTGAGTTCTGCACGAGCTCTATCTTGCATGGTGAATTCCTAAAGAGCTTTTCAGAAAGAAAATATATTTGTATGCATTGAAATGAATTCATGAGAATCGACTTTGATCCTGCTTTATTTGCAATGCTATTCCTCCCTTCTGTCCCATAAACTTGCATATAACTAGGATTTGGGAGCAAAAATTCAGCTACAACCATTGAAAAATTGCATTAGCAATCAGAAATGTGTCATAAATTACTTCTCACAGAATCACACAGAATTGTTGAGGCTGGAAAAGGATTCTGAGATCGTCAAGTCCAGCCTATGACCCAACATCACCACATCAATTAGACCATGGCACTAAGTGCCATATCCAGCCTCTCCTTAAACACCTCCAGGGACGGTGACTCCACCGCTTCCCTGGGCAGTGCATCCCAGTGCCTGAGCACCCTCTCCGTGAGGAGGGGCTTCCTGAGATCCAACCTAAACCTCCCCTGATGAAGCTCCAGGCTGTGTCCTCTCATCCTGTCACTGGTTGCCAGGGAGAAGAGCCCGACCCCCACCTGACTACAACATCCCTTCAGGCAGTTGTAGGGAGTGATAAGGTCCCCCCTGAGTCTCCTCTTCTCCAGGCTAAACACCCGCAGCTGCCTCAGCCTCTCCTCACAGGACTTTCCCTCCAGTCCCTTCCCCAGCCTCGTTGCTCTCCTATGGACCCACTCCAGCCCCTCAGTGTCTTTCTTGCAGTGAGGGGCCCAGACCTGCACACAGGGCTCGAGGTGAGGCCTCACCAGTGCTGAGCACAGGGTCAGAATTACATCCCTGCTCCTGCTGGCCACACTGTCCCTGATACAAGCCAGGACTCCATTGGCCTTCTGGGCCACCTGGCCACACTGATGGCTCATGTTCAGCCAGCTGTCAACCAGTGCTCCCAGGTCCCTCTCTGCCAGGCTGCTCTCCAGCAACTCCTCCCCCAGTCTGTAGCGCTGCAGGGGGTTATTGTGACCAAAGTGTAGGATCCGGCAGCTTTCATTGAGTTCTTTAGGAGGGAAAAGCTCTATTTTAAATTAATTGCTTCTGTGTTGTTGAGTTGTTTTAAATTAAAAACAAACAAAAAGAAAGACTGAGACTGTTTTCAGCATTGTGTTAAGAAAAAAAATGAAAAATCATGTCAATGTCAAATCTGTAAACATAACTTGAGCACAGCCTTAATGTAGAACATTCATATATAGATATCTACACAGGTCATGTCTGATTTAGACAGTTAAAGTAGATGCCTTCTTCCTATCTGGGTATTTGATCACATAAACCTCCTTTATGAATCTGTCCACCAGCTCCTACTTCATTACATTCAGGCGTCAATCTTAAGTACCTCGCCTTCATTTCCAAGAGTTTCTGTGATTTATCCAAATTATCCCTTTCCCTCCCCACCCCACCCTGTAAAACACAGGTTTCCTCTGAACGACCCATGACAGAATTCTACACTTCTCAGAGCGTCCTCTTGATCCCTATCCCAGATTTTAATTTTGGGACCTTCATGAGCAAGGATTCCTAGAGACACCTCCAACCAGCTCAGCAGCTGTGGTGTGGTGACTATAAGATCCCTACCAGTCTATTAAGTTTCCCTCGACATCTTCGGTTTGCCTCTTGCCTTGAAGTACACATACATGACTGATCTTCTGATCACTTTTTAGCACTTTAACTCTTGTCTGTATAACACGATATATGATGATCAAGCTATCAGGGATAATGAAAACACAAACAACAGCATGTACAGACTATTTCTGCACAGACCTGCCTTTTGCTTGGCAAAACTGGATAGTCGGAAGCAGTGAAATATCAAGTAAAGACCTCATCAAGATTGTAAATTACAATCCTAAAGGTCCAATTATTACTTTTATAATTTCCAATTGCCTCCCAGGCAGTATGACCGCTACTTTTATCTTTCACAATTAAATACATTTCTTATCCCCTATGGTTCTTATCCCCTACCCTCTTCAGTGCTCCTCTTTGCTACTAAAATTTTAGGAATCATCATGGCAATTGGATATCCTTTTTTTTTTTTGTTTTAATCTCTTTATACTTACAGTTTTAAATTTGTTCCTTCTCTCATCTTATTTTCATCTTCTGCATCCACTGTGACAAACGTTTACTTATTTATGATAAAACCTGCTTCACTCGCTCTCCTTTGGATTACTGGTTCTTTTCCTTGTTCCCACTCCTATTTCTTCAGCAAATGTTCTCCCCCCCCACTATTCTGTTGGGTCACTGAAAGTTACATTGACTGGACATGAAGAATCAAACAGCTCTCTCAAATTTTTTTTTCTTGGTTTGAGTATTGGCCTTCAAAAGTCTGACAAATCTCTCACAGGAGAAAAGAGACCTTGTTTTTCTTCTGCTGTGGGTTTTTTTTCCTGCTTTTTTCCCCCCCTTAAATAAGAGTTAGAAAACTGACTCTGTGTTGATCAAAACATATGCAAGTAGTTTTTTGTATGCTTAAATAGTATTTAAGCACTGACAGCTCCTCTGGCACTGCTACTAGCAGCTTTTTTCCAGTGGTAATTAAATTGTTGCTACGTTTTTTCACCTTTACATGGCTGTAAATGTGAAGTAACTTCTGTGAAGCATAGAAAGAGAATTGGGGGAAAAAAAATTCTGTGTAGTGTATCTGTTTGCGATTAACCATCATGTTTCCACATGTTGTATTCCTGCTTGAATTCAAGCAGTCTATGGAAACCTGATCAGCACTATAATTACGGCATGGTTGAATCAAGCCAGTCAAATAATGTCAAAAACAATTATTTTCTTTTCCAAAGGGCACAACAAGTTTGGGAATACACAAGAGAAAATGCAGATCTCAACATGTTAACAGTTTATGAACCAATCTCAGGGCATTCATTCCTTGGTTCTTGTGGAATTGGTAATGATAGGACTTGAAAATTTATTGGTGCATTTTTATTAAAGTCATTGTTAGCCATTTTTTTAGTACAGAAGCTATGCTTTTATGATATGATGCTTTGCTCTATGTTGCCTTTCTCATTTGGTCCACTAGCTGAAAGAAAACTTAAGAACATGGAGAAATAGTTTGTATTATTAAAATACTGCAGCTGAAAACCAAACACAACAATAGTAAGAATATCAGAAATTGCAGCTGATTTTCAGAAGCACTGAGTTTGACGGAATTTTAAAGTGTTCAACACCTAAAAAAAAAAATAAACAGAATATCCATGGAGTTTGAGCTAAGAGGTACTGCCCAGGAAATGAAACCTGTTTATTTCCATGTGCCTGGGATCAGGCCACTCACTTAGGTGCCAGATGTCAGACCACTACATTCAGATATTTTGTGCCAAATGCATTTTGTTTCCTTGCGAATCCGGAGAAAGTTTTTTTCTGCAGAAGTTAACAGTTTTTAACCTGAGCAAGACTTGGAGAACTGAACCCAAAATAAATCAGGGTGTTAAACATTCATTAAAAAAAATATGGCAGAATTCTACAAAAGTCTCCAGAGATTAAGTATTTATGTAGTTCACAAAATTAAACACAGAATAATTTTTGAACACAATATTTTCATCAATTACACATCCACATACTTTTTCCTGTTGAAAACTCTTAGATCTTCTGAAGAAAACTTTCGTGAAAACTTGTGTTTTAAAATTCCTTTTTGGAAAATCATCAACGGTCTTGATAAAGGTACTAATGTGAAACTCCTGAATTTAGCGTTCACTGCAGAAGCTTTCAAATAAAATATATATCTATTCCCAAACTATCTTTACTCCTGCTTCCATGACATCTCACTTAGATGAAACACTTGAATCTAAAATGAGTAAAAGTTTGGTATTTTGACATCACTCAAGAAATTATATTTTAAAGTTTCCTACAAGATGTCTGCTCATTAGCAGACAAGCTTGAAGAATTAGACAGTTTATTTTAAAAACTGAATGTAAGATTCTATAATATGAGTAAGAAAATTTATGTATATTTACATATACAGAGAAGAATACAATATATTTCAAAATGTGAATGTATGGATTTCACAGTGTAAGTTTTCATATATATCTGTAAATATATATGCTTATAAACGCAAATGCGTATTTAAGTGATTTTCTTTTCTATTACACTACCACCTTTAGAGCGAGCTTGTCATCTTAGTCTTTAAACTCTTTGAAATAGAGAATATCTCCTTATATGCTTATGCATTTCTCTGGGCAATTAGACCATGACCCGTTACAGAGATCACTGAGCATTACTACAATCACAAAAAAAAGCATTTTTTGTATGCATTTTTGTCCTAAATCACTCGCCTGTTTCCAGGAATTTACATGCATTTATTAGTTCCTTCTACACACAAAAGTGGATATAAATATTTCAAAAAGTTTATGTACCACAGGTTTGTACATACAATTTTACTAGCACAGAAACATTTGCTTTCTCTGGTACATCTACATACACACATGATACAAGAGCACTATTGTACCTGTAAGGTCAATATCCAAGCTTCATTGCCAGGAAAACTGTTACTTTTGGAGCTAACTGTGATAAAAGTATTTATTTACCTTAAGAAATTCGTGAAAAGGAAAAATTAGTGTATGAAATTTTGTGGATTCTAGAGATAGAGTGAAAGACTTTGTAGCATCATATGGCAACCATATGTATCTCATTAAAGCCATCCTCTGAAAGGCTTTTGCAATCATGCTTTGCCCATTTAAACTCCTTTATGCAAGATAAATGTCTTATTCTATTGCAGAAAGTCCTGCTCTGAAAGTTTGGTGACAATAACACTGAAGACCAAAATAACATTATATGGTACACTGCCAGTGGAACGAAAATGGTAGATAATAGAACCTACAATTAAATACTCACTTAACTACCTAATCATTTGATTAACATTTTGACATATTTCTTAGCCTGCAACTTTTGTAAAGAAGTAGCTATGCGTTTGTGATCCTGCAGATATCTTACAGCCAAGTCACAGACAGAAGTCTCTGTGGCTGTGCCTATCTTCAGGCTGCCATTTCCTAAGGAGAAACTTTTCTCTTTCCTAACAAGAAATTTTATTATTTCCTTTTAAGTTTAATTACTAATGATGAATGGTCCAGGTAATCACAATTGTTAACTGACAATGATGTATACCACTGTCATTTCAAAAAACTTTTTTATTATTGACCAGATCATATTGATTCTTAAACATAAGGTCAGTTTAACTGCCTCCTATGAAGCATTGCAAAATACAGTAGAAATACTAATATTTTTGTAATGAACAACAGCATATAAAACATGAAAAGAAAATATCTGCTCGTTCACTTAAGAGTATGTAACAGTTGTGGATCGACCACCTATAGCCGTGGACTAATTTCTCCTACTGTCACACTAGTAAAGAAAATATAGCTCTCTGGGAGAGACTGTAGAGACTTGGTGCATTCTTTGGGTATGATTTGCAGAAAAAGAAGCCACGTGTCCATGTTTAAGATATTAACTGTTTTTCTGAAGAGTCACAGAGCATCTCCACCACAAATTTTTACCAAGTTAATCTTAAGGAAAGAAGAATTTGCTATAGGCCACTGATAAGCGGGCATACACATCAACAACAAAATCTACTCAGAATTCATGCAATAAAAGAAAGGGATAAAGTAACATACTAAGATAGAGCCTTCTGAAATATGCAGTAAGATTCAGAAAGTGCTTTAATTTTTGTTAGAAGCTTTATGGTTAGAGTACACTCTGATATTAAAAATGCATAACAATAAAACCTAAAGCCATTTCCTTATTGCTGGCATTTATGCAAAACCACTTACAACTATCCAAAATATTAATATCCTTTCCTATTTAGCAATTAATGTTGCACTATGGATACAATACTCCCTGCACTAGAAAACAGCATTGCCATGCTGCACAGTGACCCACTGTCCTTAATTACACAACAAAGTTCTTGACTTTAAGTCACAGAAACGAAAGGGCAGGATTAGTTTTGACTGTTAAATCATGTCAAAATTCATAAACAGTTTCAAATGTAGGAACTGTGTACACTAGGGAGCAATTTGGAGAGTCAGAGACACGTTTCTTGAAATTACGGCAGGCCAATTTTTACTACTAATTTTTACTAAGTAGATATTAATAGCAAAAATGTTATGCATGTTTGTAAAAATAGATGCAATAAGCATGTGCTCTCAATTGCCCACAAAGAGAAATATGTATATACTCTTTTTATTTCCCTGTGTACTACTTTACTGACCTTTAGGCCTCAGTCCCTCATTTGACTTGCACAGAGAGTTTCTTAGGAAGATCAGTGAACAATTATGCTGTCAAAGAATAAGCAAATAAATAGAGCAAGTGGCTTCCTATTCAAGCTTTTACATAAAATGGAATCTAAAATTAGTCTTGGCTTTACTACGAAGCATGCCCAAGAGAACAGCTTTGTGTAATGCACAGGCCCAGATTCCTTCGAGTTAAAATTTAACTGCATTTTTTCCAGGAGCAACCTTAAGCGTCAGTATCATGGTAATGGAATCAAGACATGTTTCTTATCTAACGGAACACCAGGATGTTGGCTTTAAGTGTCAGAGTTTTACTAATTTCAGTTTGAGCAAATTTTAACTGGTTGAGTGTGGGTAAACTAGAGAAACCTTTGTCTTTATTTTTAAAAATGGCTATATTATGATTTGCAGCCAAATTCTGCCTCCAGATCCATGCAAACGTGTAACAGCAGTTGACTGGCTTCAGAGGTGGAATGTGCACCGCAATTGTTGTGGTAGCTTTTCAATCACATTTTTTGCCATTTCACAAGACCCAACCAATCCACTGGTTTAGTCATTCTATCTGACTTTCATGCTTTCTTTTTGCATACTAAACTTCAGACCATGATTTACAAGATGTATCAAGCCGTATTGCGTTAGAAACTTTTTAATTGGCAAGTCTTCTACTTTTTTAATAAACAACTGGAAAACAAATCTTCTTTAAACTTCTGCCCTTGCATTGTTTGAAACCCATACTTTATGAGGTAAATTCTTTTTAACTAAGGCATTTCAGCTGATTTGGTTCCAACTAGAAAATATAATTTGGACTCCATGGATAATGAATGACTGATACCCATATGCAGTAGGACAAAAACAAGAGATCCAGACTCATTCTATCAACATGACAAACAAGCAGTTTACACCAATTTTCTTAAAGAGTTCTGACTACTTTCTTTAGGATCTGATAGGGACAGTCATGTTGGAGAAGGTCCATTTCTAACACAGCACTTTGAATTAATTCATTTTAATATGTCTTGAGGAGATTAACCAGAAAAATTTTCAAGTTTTACAATCAGTCAGACTCCCTCTTCATAAATTGGAGGGTCAGTTACATGCAAGTGAATATTAAAAAGGTAAAACCAAATATTACCAATTATTTTGGTTCTGTCCGTTTTGACTCATCTCAACACGATTCTTCAGTTCTAAGAAAGAATTTGGGAATGAGGAAGGTATAACCTGAAATAATAGGTTTCAGACCTCAAAATCTACTTCTTAATGTAATGTGATGGAAGTATATTTTGTTGATTTCTCGTACCTCATTTTTTTGTTGTTTTTTTTTTTTCTTTAGTTCCACAAAGTGGCTGTAAAAGATGCAAAATCCTAACTGGTGAAGGAATGCTTTTGGCTTGGCAAAGTTGTATTATATTTGCTCATATATTGGTCAAACTTTCATTTAATTTTTTTACTCAGTAACCACAGTCAGAAGCTCCAGATCCAGAATACAGTCTCTGGCCTGGAAGACTTTGTGCTCATTCCCAGGGGTGCATTTTAGTTTTAAGTGTCCAGAAATATTTCCATTATGCTTGTTAGAATTTTGCATGATTTTTTACCTTATCCTACCAACGCATACTCGCTCTGCATTCAATGTTACAAAGTGCTACTCTCATGCACTGTATGTAGCATCTTATTCCCTAGGAATAGCTACAGTCACACTCATTTTCTGAATGGGTTGGCATGATTTTTATAGTAGATGTATCTCTAATGTCTGTATTTCAGAAGATGTTTAAAAAAATAAATTACAAAAACCTACTAGTTGCTTCATAAAGTATAAAATTACTACTGATAGTAAATTACTATGACTATTATTGTTTTTATGTTTACTGACTCCTGAAGTAGCCACTGATTCTAGCACTATCTGTCCCTGCAGTGGTGCTACAGGTATTTCAGCAGTGACCAAATGATTCTCATGTCTTTCTGTGAATAACCTCGCCTGCAGAGTTCCTGGAATTACTGTTTGAAGACCCCAAAGCAAACAATTATTCTCAAGAGACAGTTCTGATACGGGATATAATGTTTCAAGAGAACCTTTGACAAATGGTTGACGTGAAGCAAAGCATGTTTTGGGGGGGGAAAAAAAAAATGGAAAAAAAGGATTTTCCTCCTTGGCCATTTGCCATGCTGTAGAATCGAAAGTTAGCAACTAAGGGCTTCAAAATATACTTTTTTAAAAAATTGTGATGCCTATTCTAAAAAATAAATACAACAACAATGACGATGATTAAAAGATTATTACAATAATATTAACAAAAATCTTATTGTAATATCTGCTGCTAATAACCTCCTAACTTGCCCTTCAGACCACACGAATGCCTGAAAAGCAGATCAGCACTGAAAAGGTTTTGTGGTGCCTGTGCACCTCAAAAGTCTTGCCTGTGAATTACCTAAAGCATATTGGTCCCAAGCAAGCTCCTGAAGCAATGCCAGATTCAACACTTGAGATTTGCTGCTTTCCATTTGCCTTTCTCTACATCAAAGGAGACTGTCTCAATGGAGGAAGGAGGAAGAACATAGGAGAAACACAAGTTTATCTGCGGTACTGTTACTTGGTTGAAGTTGTGGTGGTAATGAAAACTCTTGGAGAATTTAAATTTAAAGTGTCAAACCACTGATTACAAATATCAGGTCTATGGTCTGCATTGGTGCTTCTCTGCAGTTCTAAAAATCTCTAAAAAACCCCATGTATTTTTATAAATAGTAAAATAAAAATGGCAAATGCAGTACACATGAAAGATCAGCGACACAGCAAAAATGTATTTAATTAAGAGTTAAAAACCTAGTGTCTGAGTGATGTAGATACCCAGTCCCAAGTTAAATCATACTGATGCCTACCTGGGGAAGGAAACAAAATACCTGAGAGTATAACACATATATGTGGAGAAAAACAAAGGAAAGGAAATGTTACAAGGGAAAAAAAAAGTCATGTTAGCATTAAGAAGCAATTTAGGAAGGATACACAAAGACTAAGTATTGCTGTTTATTCTCATGCAATCAATAGTAGTAGCATCATAAGGAAATGGAGCAGGATTATATATTTTATTCAGAACAAGAGAACACAGAGTACAGGACTGCAGAAAAACTGAACCCCTTCCACTAGCTCAATAGGGGATTATTCAGTTTGCCAGAACAATATATTCCAAATAAAATAGATGTGTATGGCATTGAAATTAAAATCATACTTAACATTCTATACCACTGAAAATAAGGAACATTTGAGAACAGATGTGAAACATTTTTTCATTAATTTTCTCAAATAAATGTTGCATTAGTTCTTGTAGAAGAAGGTGTCGAATTTACAACTGCAAGAGCAATGCATGACATGCCTATCGCTTCTTAGAATACTATCCTTGGCTAAAACAGGGCATTTCCAACTTCCGAGAAGCGGACACAATCTGTGGCACATATGGGATAGAAGCCTACTACTAGAGACCTAAGAAAGAATTTTACTATTTGCATCCTTATATAACTTTTACTTTCTTGCCTCATTTGTCTGGCCTAAAATAGTATTGAAAGTTTTTTCCTGTCTCTATCATACCACAGATTCATGATTCTCTCCCTGTATAATTCTTGGTATGCTGTGCTAGGAACTATTTCTCCATTACCCAAGTTTGGAACCAATATTTCATTGTTGCTAATTCTTTCCATAGCACCTTTCTTTGAAAGGAAACGTCCCAAGAGTGGGTTGCAATTTGCTCACAGGTCCAAATGATCCTTTCACTGTGGAAAAAGTTATATCGCAATGAAAGTGGGATGTGTGTATTGGTCTGCTCTTTCAACAAAATCCTTTCCCTGTATTTACCAAACAGAAGGTAATTTTCATACAGTATTGATGTAATGCCAAGAAATCTTTTTTTACAGCTAAGGGCTTGATCGTTTTCCAGTGGTACAATAGCAAGATGTTTCAATTCCTCCCCAATATCTGAAAGGAAGAACATAATCTATGATATACCTGCAATCCCCAATGATACTGTTGAATAACCATGGTATGGCTGCCTCACTTAGCAACATAACAGGGTAATAAAACCTCTGAGAAATTTGTTTAAATTTTCCCTTTTTTCTTACAGGGCAAAGCTATTCAAGTTCCTTACAGAAGATTTCTCCTTCCACAAGAAGCTGATGTGTGGCTTAGAGTCAAGGTGAATAACCTGATAGAATATTGCATGAACTGAATTTTCAATTGAAAAAAACCAACAACCAACAAACCAAAAAAAACCCCAATGCCCAGGAGTCAATAGAAGGAAAAACAGAAGGTCAGGCTGTAAGTACACTGACAAGTCTGGATCAGGAAATACTACAGGGGAGGGAAATGGGAGTATTTCAACTTAATGTGCCAATCTTTAGCTGTGCAATTCCCATAGGGTGTATTCTGCCACCATTACTCATGTCAAGTAATATATTATGCTATGAGGTATTCCCGCTGACTTCAATTTCAGTTGATTTCATCCTACCTAGTCATAGATAGGAAATTCTTCAGCATCAGAAAGTGTAACAGATAAAGGTCCTTGGCTCAGCTTGAGATATCTGTAGTTCCTTAACCCATGATAGACACATACAAAATATATATGTGATAGCTGTATTTTTGATTTACTTATTTCAGTGCTATTTTGGGAATACATTTCTCAGCCTAAATAAATCTAGCTTTTAGAGATTAATGGGACATTAAAGCTTAAACTCTGAAGTGTGTGCTTATATTGGAGATCTCTTATGTATACTGCCAGGAAAAAAAAAAAAAGAAAGGTAATTACCTAGAAAGAAGGCACAATGCAATGAGGTCCCTTTCCAGTGATTTGGAACTTGGCATTATCTGAAAAGAAAAGGACTGGGCAATATCTGACCTATTCATACACCTAGAGTCAAGCACTTGTATACATTATTAAAATATGGCTTAATAGTATTCAGGATAGTTTTACCGAAGTGTTCTTGTTTTTATCACTTTTAAAAGCTGAAAGATATCAACAAAATTTAGTCAATTCATATAGTTCTGTTGCTTTTCCCAACAGAATTATCAACCATTAACCAGCATTAGCAGTGCCATATCAGGTTGGACGATGGTCATGTGGGGAAGTAAACCTGGGCCATGAGAAACCAGGCTGCACAGGCAATATCCAGACATCAGGAGTTCCACTACAGGGCAACTGAATTAAATTGTAAAGAAAACCAAATCTTTGGAAGAGATATCCTTATGGGAATTGATGTCAAAAAGTCACTGTACTTGCAGCCATGTAGTCAAATAGGCTTATCACAGAAGGCAAAGCTTTTCCAAAGACATATGAGTTATCATAATTCTCCTCTTTTCCCCTTGGAAGAAGGTGAATTATTCTTGATGAAATTGCTTCAGTTTCAAATAAAATAATAATAAAAAAATCAGTCCAAGATTGTTTCAGAGTTTACAGAGTGCTTTCTTAAATGCAACTCACATACTAGGAGGTACATGTGGAGATGTTTCACTACTACAATTTCATGGGTTTTGAATTAGCATAGATGGGTTGGAATTATTCAGAGATAGAAGTTAGCATCAGTGCTGGAGTCTAATTAAGCTTACCTAAGCAGTTATGCTCTTATTTTGTTTTTAGCATGGGAGAAACAGAATGCTTTGTTGTGTAATTAAGAACAGTAGCCCACTACACAATGTTGGGAAAACTGTTTTCCATTGTAAGAACTGCCCTATATCTTCTATTGCAGAGCATTAATTGCTAGACGGGAAAGGAGATTCATATTTTGAAAAGTGTAAGTGGTTTTGCATCAATGCTAGCAGTCAGGCAATAATTTTATGTCTTATTGGTATACATTTTTAATAATCCTGGGACTTCTGTCTGCCAACAAAGGATAATCTGTAATAGGGCTGAAAAAATACGTAGGCCCTGTTGGTTGTCTGCACACTAACCTGTATGCTTTCATTTGGGAGTTTTCATCTTTTCTGGTAAATAGAGGCTCAAAACTTACTTGTCTTTATTTATTCATTACAATTTTAGTTTTACAATATTGCCAGTCCTGATACTGAAAGAATCAGAAGATTTACACAAAATAATATTTTTTCTCTTTCTCTAAATTTTCAGTTTTTCTTGGATGATGTTCTCAGGCTGTTCTCCACAGCTATGAAAGCTAGAAGCATGCACATTTTTAAATGAAAGGTGAGACTCGCTTGTTATCACTGGTGTCCAGCAGCTGGTGCTTCAACTACAGCATTAAATACTGCAAGACTTATGATAAAGCAGCAAGAGCTGGCAGGAATGGGTTTATTTGGGAATATGAGCTATTGGTAGAAAATAATGTACAGCATTGGCTTAAAAGACAGGTTCAGCGTGGGATGGGATTTGGTTTCTGTGAGTGTTTTCTAAAGCCACTCTAAGAAGCTTGACAATGTCTTCCCAAATGATTTTTTGTTGTTGCTAAAGCAAAAAGGCTACACAGACAGAAAAAAAAGACTTTCTTAAACATGCTGTCAAAGGCATAGAATCAGCATCCTAGCACATTAGAGAGCAAAACATTTCATTTCTCTGTTTTGCTTTGTCATCAGGCATTTATTAGCTGTGTGCAACAACAGAAGGTAAAAGTGGTTGGAAAAGTCTGTTTCATTTTTTAAGCCTGGGGAGCAGGAGGTTGGTTTTACCTGTCTATGAGCACTTCAAATTGTGAATCACGGGGGCACAAGGCAGAATCAGTCTGCCAGTTCTACAAGGTAACACTTTGTGCTTATCAGAAGGCTAAAACATAGAGTATGAGGGGAGTTTCAATTCCAGTACATTGAAAGATGCATTTCCTAGCAAAATAACCTCAGGCATAAGAGGAAGGGAAAAAAACCTTCCCTGGGCCATGTTCTAACCCTCCTTATACTGCTTTTACTGGTGAGTGTCTGGGGATTCTCTAGGAATTTGCACTAAAATTAACTTGCTAGCTAATTTCTGCTGTTCTGTTTGCCTGTGCTCATAGGGGATGCCATTTCATCTGGAAAAGGGTGGGAAAAAGGAATGGTTAATCTTGCCTCCAATTGTGGTACTTAAAAGGTCAAATTTGTCAGTGAAGTTTAACACTGACCTTGGCTTTTAAGCTATATCCATCCCTGTTCCCACCAATTCCTTCTTTCCTTTGACCTCACCTCAAATGTTTTTACAGAGATGTTTTGTCAAGTGTTAAAGATAAACTTAAGCAGATAACACCTGACTACTAGACGATGATTCTAGGTATGTTATTCACTCTTGGACTTAAACAATTATTTTTACCAATATGTCTTCATTCAGCAAAGTATAGAAGTTTATATACAACTTAAAGATGCATATAGTCTCTGAGAAATATGGAAGAATTACATGCCTGCTCAAAGTTAGCCATGCACTTAAGCATATTTCTGAAGCAAGCCCTAAAACGAACTTGTTAGAAACCAAAGCTAGATCCAATGTTCCTCATTTCATGCCTTCAACTTTGTGCTTGCAATCATCCACAAAGGGAAAACTCTAGGGACATTTAAGAGCAGATTAAAGTTCTAGATGCCTGACTTGTAAACATGATTTAGTTTGTTATTTTGGTCATGGAGATGTGCTAAATCCTTTCTTGAAATTTGGCCCTTAGTTAGAAGAAAACAACTGCATCTTAATCATTATGGAAAATCTCAGCTGACTGCTGCTTTAAAATGAGTGGGTTTTTGCTATTACCATACAGTATATGACACATATGATTATCAGAAATACTAACCTGACATTACAATAAATACTATCTGGAATTTGGAAGAGCTCAGTTTACAGTTGCTGTTGTTACATACTTTGACTAACTCCCTTTCATCAAGAGTGACTTGTGCTGTACTGGTATATGAAGTCTACAGACACCATCAACTTCCAGTCCAGATTGGACAAGAAAGCTTTGAATATTGCTAATTCAAACCCCCTCTCTCTTTTTCTCTTTTAAATTTTTTTTCTTCTCCTTCTTTTACATACAAAGGGACATTGGCAACCTTTCACATGTTCATCTAGAAAAACTCACCAATTTTTATTTTTCTTTAAACCTATCTTAGGGCAGTTTGCTGCCCACATTTTTATTAAACACAAACTATTCCATACATCTCTTGCCAGGAGCAAAATAGCCCATAGTATAACTCCTCCATAATGGAATCATTTAAAATCATGACTTATTCCATGTCTAAGGGAACCATACATTATTTTAAGCTGTTTCTGCTATTCTTGGCACAAGCATGGGAGTCAGATACTTAAGCTCCTACACCACAGGATTTCAACCAGGATAGTTTATCTATAAGGTATCTCTTCCTCTTAAATTTAAGGCTATTTCATTCATGAGCTGAAGATGCTTTTTCTCCAAAGGCAGGTGGATTACACAATGTCAGAAAGGAGAGCAAATAACAAGCCAGTAATTCAGCCAGTATGTCAACAATACAATAAAACTCAAAACAAAAAAAAAGAGTTTCATTCTAGATAACAAACTTTCTGACATAATGACTTCACTGCTCTGCATTTCAAAATATTACAAAAGCATAAAGAATCTCAAAACAAATACTTAAACTAAGTAAACTTGTAGGCACACATATATGTTGCAAATTCCTGGAGTGAGACAGTTCCATTTCATCTTCAAAGTCTAACACTAAATGCAGAAGGAAGCCATTAATGTTTCATCATTTATAAATTATAACTTCTTTTACATAATGCTTCAAAGTCATTTTTAAGCCATTTAAGCTTTTTCAATTTGCACTAAATATCTACCAAGAGATTATAGTTTAGAATTTAGACCAATATTTAAACTGATATATTTAATTTTAAATAAATTTTAGTATAAAAAATATAATTTCTCAAGCTATACGGCACATGATTTCCCTCTTCTGATCATTCAGAGAGCAAATAGAAGCTTTAAAGTTCAGTTCTTTGAGCTGTTCCTAAGCTAATAACTTCCACAGTACCCAGAATATGGATGACCATAGGGGCTGCAACACTGGCTATGACGTGCTGAAAATTGGTCCTTACTTTTAAACATATAAAAACAAATATTTGAGAATTATTCTTATGGAACCTTTACTTTTCAGTTATTTTAAAAGAAAAAGAAGCAAAGCATTTTCTTTTCTTGTTTTTGAAGCAACAAAAGAGATGATCTGGGAAAAAAAAAGAAAGAATCTGCTAAGGCCACCTACTTTTCTTAAAGTGAGTGCTTGGAAGGAGGTGTTTTGAAAGGTATGGTTGCTTCTAGAAAATTTTTGTATGACAATCCTAATGGAGGAGAAATGCGAAATAGGTGATCAGAACCAAATCCTCCTACAGGCAACATCCTGGTCATCTCTCAGCTACCCCTTTCTTTGTGTGTCTTTTTTCACTACATGTAGTTTCCAGTCTGAGAACTGACAGACCTCATTCTGAGTTAGAAACTGCCTCACAGAGGCTACTCTACCTTTTTCAGATAAAATGAAAAGATAGATCTTTCTATGCTAGTTGTTAATACTCCAAAGCTTTTTAAGGTCTTTTAGGCAGCAACAGTAAGTTCGTGTGTTTGCACAGTGCCTCTGGCAACTACTGTATTATATTGAATAAAGATGATGGAAAGAGGACTTGTGCTGAAAAACACTGTCTTCACCATGCTGCCTGCTCTGGATTTTTTTCCGTATTTACCATAATAAAACAACCTGAGAGCGGGCACTGTGTCAGAAGTCAAAGGGATAATGATGACATGCCTATAAACGAGGAGCATTTTGCTGAGAGCCAAACACCTTTCCAAGTTAGTACTAAGTGAATCTCAAGTAGAAATTCTCATACAATTTTTATGACTGAAGGGGAGCACTATCCCAGTAACTTTTGACTTTACCATTACAATTTTAAATACAGTTATTGCCCATCTTGATATACAAAACAGTTTCCATGGAAATACAAAGTAGAATTGTTGGCCCATTTGAAACAAGCAGATGGTCGATGATGGGGGAAGGATGAAGGCAGAGACACTTATGTGGAATTTCTCCATTTTTTACCATTTCACCAAGATAATAGCTAAAGCTAGCTTCAGCACTGCAGCTAACTTTTGGAAGAGTTGGCTAGAAGGACATACGACAGTAATACTATTATGCTGGTGTATCTTGTATGTATAGTAAATAATATGTTATATTTTCATTTAAACTTTCTAAAATCTTTAAAAATCGGTCATAGGAAAACATACAGGTACGCAGAGTGATTTCTCGTATTCATGTTGTACTTACAGACAGATATGTGACAATAACTCACAATGAATTATTCATACTTTAAAAATAACCTCTGCTCAAGGAGATCCCAATTTTCTCAAATGGTTAGCTAATTTAGAAACACAGAATATCTCGAGTTGGAAGGGACCCATAAGGATCATGAAGCCCAACTCCTCACTCCTTGCAGGACTACCTAAAACTAAACCATATGACTAATAAGAGTGTTGTCACTGAACTCCAAGATGCTTGATGCTGTGATCAATTCCCTGGAGAGCCTGTTGCAGTGATCGACCACCCTTTCAATGAAGAATCTTTTCCTAACATCCAACCTGAACTTCTCCTGATGCAGCTTCATTCCATTTTGTCATGTGCTATCACTGGTCATCAGAGAGAGTAGTTCAGCACCTCCCATTCTGCTGCCCTCCTTGAGGAAGTTATAGACTGCAATGAGGTCACCCCTGAGCCTTCCTAAGCTGAACAAACCAAGGGACCTCAACAGCTCCTCTTGCCCTTGAGGCCTTCTTTCACCTCGGTCACCCTCTGGACACACTCTGATGTCCTTCTTATATTGTGGTGTTCAAAACTGCCCACAGTACTCGAGGTGGGACTATATCAGTGCAGAGCAGAATGGGATGATCAACTCCTTGACGAGCGATGCTGTGCTTGATGCACCCCAGGACACCGTTGGCCCTTTTGACTGCCAGGGCACACTGTTGACCTATATTCAACTTGCCATCAACCCAAACCCCTAGATGTCTTTCCATGGGGCTGCTCTCCAGCCTCTTGTCCCCCAATTTGTATGTATAAATAGAAATGACCTGACCACGTGGAGAATTCTGCACTTGCTCTTGCTAAATTTCATGTGGTTGGTGATTACCCAGCTCTCTAGTCTCTCTAGATCTCTCTGTAAAGCCTCTCTACCCATGAGGGAGTCCACAGCTTCCACTAGTTTAATAGTATCAACAAACTTATTTAATGTGCATTTGACACATTTGCAATCATTAGCAAAAACATTAAAGAGCACTGGCCTTTAAATCAAGCCCTGCTATTTTGATTAATATCTTGATCCAGCATTTATCTGTGTTTGTATATTACTAATTCAATCAAAATCGGAAAATCCGAATGATATTTTGCTTTTTCCACAACTGGACAAAAATGCAATCATTTCTGCTATGAATACTTCTGCATGCTCTGAAAGTAGTGTTCTGCCACCTTTGAATGAACTTGAGTGACTCATCAGCCAGTGTGAGCAAAGGTGTATGAGCATTGGTCCTCATGATTCAGGGCTTGGCCTATGCTGGTGACTGGTATTTATTTTCTGTTTTTGCCAAAGACCACACTTAGAGTGAGGCTACAACAACACTCCATTTCTGCTCCTCCTTTTCTCCAAGCTACAATCCTCCTGAACTGCGAAAGTGTTGTTCAGTGTCCTAATAGCACAAACAAATTTAACAATCTCTTTCCTCCAGTATTCACTGAAAATGACCACAACAGATCATGAATGTGCTGAACAAAATAATTTAAAAATCTAAATATAGCATTGGTGCTGTTATAATTATTTAGTGTTTATCAACAGCCCTACAGGTTTGATGGCAATACTAAATTGAAGAGAAGAGCCATTATAAACTCAAGCAAAAGATACTAGCTTGAGTGTGGGGTAGTGAGAGGAGTCGTAGCTAGAACAAATATAGTAAGTGGTGAGTAACAAAAGATGTTATTAATGTGTCTAGATCTGACGCAGGAATGTAGAACTAAAGCACTAAGGTAGGGTCAAGGCCACCATGCTTTCACAAGAATCTGGGAAAAGCAGTGTGTTCAAAAGATTCCTCAATACAAATCTTTCTGATTTTGTTCCCTCATCATATTTGCTTTTGGCTACCTCTGACTCTCAGTTGCTTGAATAGTTTTGCGGTATCTAACATGTTAAGGTGTTGCCTTCAAGTTTTCCAACAATTTTCTAGTTTCCTGATGAATTAGCCTGTCAAAAGTACTTTTTAACAGATAGTATAATAATCGAGCATTGAACATCTGTTTGAATTTGTTGTGGATAAATACTGAATTGGATAGCCACAAAAATATAATTTATTATTGCTATTAGATGCTTTTCTGCAGTATATAATTGCTACCTGGAAAATTAATTTGCTTTTTTATTATTAAAATCTGACAGAGAATAATATAAAAAGTATGGACTCCTCAATTTTGTAAAACACCTTGGCATGAAGAGATGAAATAAGGGGGGGTTTGGGTTGCTGATTTTTTTCACTTGCCATTTTTGAGTGAAATTTTGGGGTATATCCATCTTGTAGCAATATTTTTTGAGCCAACATTTTGACAATTTTTCTGCCTTGGATAAATATGGGATTTGGTGCATAAGTTCATTCAATTCTTTACATAATTAGTCTTTTCTAGGTATGCAAATTGAATAATTTCATATATTCTGAATTTAGATCTAATGCATATACATCTGAAGTCTTGTTTTCTACAAATTGATTAACTCAGCTTTTGCAACATCTCATAATCTAGAAATCACAAAATCCACATTTTGCAGTGATTTACATCTGTACAAGAGAAAGTCCTGCATCCTGAATAGCAGATTCAGACTAACATCAGATATTGTAAAATCTTTTTCAAAATATATGTTAAACAGTAAAGCTGAGAACATTTTTATATAATAGCTTATATAGACCTGTTAATCTAAATACAAATGCTGTGCTTCAAAAGCTCAGAACAGTTAGAAAAATGTTGTCTCTAAAGAATTTGAAAATTAAAAAGTCTGCATGTTGAAACACATCTTGATTTAAAATGCTTAAAAATAAGTAGCAATCATTTTATTTTTCTGTGTGATACAATTATGGAATAACAAGGAGAAACATTTTTGAAGGATATTTAACAAGTAGCTTGTTTCAGCCTGGATATTAGCTTGATTTACCATCTGCAGAATTACCAATAACATGATGCATTTATTACCCGTAAAAGCTATTAGCAGGTCATTTTGTTCAGTTCATCATATGTGTCTTGAGACACAATCTGGCGTCTAACAGATTTTCATACATTGATGTCACAGAGAATCAGACTGTTCTTTAATTGATTGTTTCTTGCTAGACTACTTTGATTAAAACAGGTTGTGCTATTTGCTTTTAGTTCTACATTTCTCTACTTTAAATGCATGTCCAGGAAACGCAGAAATTATTCTCATTTCCCTGGATTTGTCTAATTCAATGTGCATGTGATAATCCTTGTAATCAAGCTGTTTAAAAAACGTTCCAGTTATTCCAAACCCATTACTCCCTTCCCAATTAATACAATCTACACAATGTTTTAAAAGCTATTCATCTTTCCAGGCCAAGTTGTTAGAGGATTGTTAGATCTTAAGCCTTGGAGACATGAGTGCATACAGAGGAATGGCATCTGAAGAAAGTGTTTTTTCTTTAATTTACTGAGGGCAGGCTCATAAGCTGAGCTACAGCAGTAGGAAAAGAGGTAACTGTTCTATATAACACGAAACAGTGGAATATCTGCAGACATTTTGCTTAGTGCCTCATTTGAAAGTATGGTCTCATCCGGCTCCCAAAGGCCAGCTCAATGCTCTATGGGGAACAGAATACTGATTATGCGGTTTATACTTTTGTTTCTTCAAGAATTAGCAATTTGAAACTAAATTGGATGTGGCAAGGACATAAAAACAAAAAACAAACAAAACAAAAAAATTAGTGCTATTTTTAAGTTTAGAAGGCGCAGAATTCTACCCAAATATTACGCTTAACGGAATTTAAGATCGCATTTGAACTGTGGTAGAGACATTTTCGTCTCTTTTTCTTCTTTTGTCTTCATTTGTCACTAAGACTCTCAGCTGATTTAAATTGGTATAATTACCTGGCAATTAAAAGCCTTATGTTATCTCACATTGTGTAAGGATTTCATTTTTTAATATTAAACTAGTATCTATTTACATTAATGACATATTGAAGAATTCACTCCATGCAAAAACACTATTCATGGCCATGGTAAGACTGAAGTGGTGCATAAAACTCATGCACTGCCCTTTTGCCCTGATATGCCATTTATTCTGCATGGCTTCTTTCATGTTGCACTACTTTTGTTGTCTCTAATTACTATACAAGTTGCTACCCAATGTGAATTGCCTACCTGCAGTAGGGTGGATCATCTATAAAACTAAGCTCCTGAACACAATGATTTTTCATTCATACCTATGCAGTTTATAGGCTCTTTTTGATTTTATGAAGAGAGAAAAATACAGAAAAAAATAGATGGAAGTTAAACATAATGATTTCTTGTACATCTCTGGTATTGCTGAAATTATTGACTATAATGTTAAGTAGTATTTTCTATGTTCTTTATTACATGTTACATATAATAATCTGACTCCAGAGACAGATGCTGCACTATTTATGATTATGTGGTGGAAAACACGTGAAGAGAGAAGAAAATCAAAATGAGAGAGAGAGAGGGGTGAAACTTTCATCCTGATGAGCTGTACTTCCCCACATCACAGATACAAGCTCCATACTCTCCCCAAAGTTTCAACTGCTGCTCCTAAATAAAGTTACAGTAATACTAGGAGAACACCGTATGTCTTTTTTTTATCGTGTTTGTATGAACACAGAGGTACTGCAAAAACCTAGTGCTACCTGTGCTAGCTAATCCTTTTGCATTTTCAAATTTACTGCAAGTAGAAGACACTCTAGTTGGTAAGAGGCCACATTTATGTTTACAACCTTCTTAGACCCCTATCTAAAGAGCAAGGAAATCAGACACGTGATGGAAAATACCAACACATAAATCAGAGTCTAGGGTTCAGCTTTTTCAGGGGTCCTTGGCTCAAACCAGTTGCGTGACAGAAATAGTCAGAAAACACAACATCCTTCAAACTTACATCTGTTGCCAGAGCAGCACACAGAGCTCCACAATGGTTAATTCCTTGTAAGCAGGGAAAAAGGAGCTCTTCCAGGTATACTCCATTTCATACCAGCCTTTTAAAGGCTACTTGAAGGAAAACTTATATAACTCACATGTTCAATGCAGGCACATGGCATTAACACTTTTTAGAAAAGGTCTTGAAGAATACCATTGGAATGAGCCTGAGAGACTGGACACCAGTTATTTGCACCAACAGGACAGGTGGTAATGGCAGGGGGACCAAACAGGCAGAAAAAAGAGTGAGAGTGACAAATGGCATAAGATCCTTTGGGAAAGGAGAAGTAGGAGACACACTTTCAAATGCAGGGTGAGAATAACAAAGAAAGAATACAAAAAAGATAGAGGGATGTATGGATAGGACCCAAAGTGAAAGCACTGTATACGAAAAGAAGGGGATGAAGTAAACCAGTAGTCAGAATGGAGGAGAGAAAATGCAGTCAAAACTATCATTGTTTTTCTTTTCCAAATGTTGATGATGCCTGCTTTCACAAGTTCCTAGATGCTTTCTTTCCAAAAGTCCCTATAGAGTAGTCACCTATAGGAAAAGAAGATCTATCACCTAGGTCCTCAATGGCTGATTTGCCTCAATGAAGTCTTACTCACTCTCCCTCCCGCACCCCCTAGGTAAAGAACTTTACTTTGATTCCTTGTGTGCCTTCTCATCATTACTGGAAAATCTTAACTTCCCCAACTCAGTTTCTTCTTTTGTAGCTTGGTCAATAGGGAAACTTAACAGAGGGAGTAGAATACAAATACAGCCAAGCTGTTGCAACTTTAATAATAATAACAACAACAACAACAACAACAACAACAATAATAATACAGTTCCCATGACTATTCTGATTATCTTCTTCATCTGAAAGGTGGGCCTCTTGGAGTGAAATATTACTATACAACCCCAAACTTTTTTACATCACTGAGTTCTGAATTCTGCAAATATGTATGTCTTCTGTCACGTGTGAGGGTGAAGCTCATAGTACTCTAACCTAGAACTGCATTTGTGTAAGAGATGGCATAGGAAGTCCATGTGACACCCTCTTTATTGAAAAACATGTTATTACTATTTAAGGTGCATTAAGAAGTGACACTCTTCCTGCTCCCCCCCATTCTCCTTCTGCTTTTCTCACATCCGGTTTACAGTGTAATTTTTCTCCCTGTGAATGGTTCTGACTAAGAATGGCTATGGCAACGCTCTACACTTCACAGCAAAGAACAAAATTTAAAATTATTATCAATTCGTATAGACGAATATATTCTTTAGTTACAAGTCCATTTAAATCTTCAAAAGGGAAAACCACTAGTCCTTTATTGACTCACTGTAAAAAAAATAAGAACAGCTACATAAATAAAATCTAATATCCATAGGGTGTCTCTAAGCCTATCAAAAGACCAAAAATATGTTACAGTCTGTAGAGGATTAGAAAATCATTTCACTTACTAATGACATGCAACCATCTCTGGTGAAGACCTTGTCAGTCATTCCAAATGGACATACGTCATGTCAGTTCTTTTTTTGTGGGTGGTAGGAGGGAATATTAGAAGCAAAAAAATCTTGAAAATACAGACGAAACAGAGATACACGGGTTGTAATTACATGAGTACAGAAAATTACAAAGATGCAGGAAAGCAATTCCACATCTCTTGCAAAAAGTGCTACGAGCCTTCAACAACCACAAGCTGCCGGACCTCACTCTTGCCTCCGAGTTAAAACGTGAACCTTGGGAACAGGCTTGCTGAGATTTTAACTCATACGTACTCAGAGGAAAGAGTGCCACCTACTGAGAGCAGACAACGAAACAAGGTTTATTTTTCCTAACTGAATACATTCTCCCTCTTCCTAACTGGTAAAGAGCTGTGAGTGTATTTTACTATTCCAGTCTACATGTATTTGTATGATTTGTGGAATTTCAAAATTAAATTAAAAAAATTTCCCATATAGAGGATGACAAATTCAGACTAAAAGACCCCAACAAGACAAGCTGATTTTGGAGAACTGGGTCAATCACAGCAGTGGCAACATCATTTCTATGGGATTTAGTCTCCTAGCCAGCAGTAGGATGTAAGTTAAGAGGCAGTGGATGAATTAACTACAGCATCAAAACTGAGGAGGGAAGGAACCACAAACGTTTGACATTTTTGAGAAAAAGGGGACTAAAACAACTGTCTCATCTAGCAAAATGTGTATTTTTTTCACTTTCTGAAGATATTTGTAGTGTGAGCAGTGGTCTTTCTATCCAAGAGTAAGAATAAGTCATCAATGAGCTTGCTTTTACCATTGTCCCTGCACACTTTCCCCAGTTTTACATATCATTGCATCACCACTGGCAAAACTGACATGTGAGCAGGATGTTTCATATGAGATTAAGCTGCACAGAAATAATGGTGTAGAGTAGATGGCCCATACCACCAATTGCTGGCAGTGTGCTTGACTGCACTCAACAGTATTATCTGGTTCATGAATACAGATCAACGATTTCTGCTACTTTTAAAAAATATTATGCTGTTGTAAGAGTAAAAAATATTGTTTCAGGCATACAAAATATTTATGGGACAATCCAGCATCAGTGCAAAGAGCAGAATAGGGTAGAAAAGAAAAGCACAGGGGAGAGAACAATTTCGGAAGAAGAATGCGCTGGTGATAAGCGGCGCAGTGCTGCTTACTGCTGCAAAGCTGCAGCCTTTCTGTGCCCCGCACGCTCGCCGGCAGCGGGTCAAGGGGCAGAGCCTTCACATGCTAACATAAGGAAAATCAATTTCAGTCCTCAGCGGACTCAACTACTGGAACAAAAGGCAACCCAAGCAATTGCTCTATGGCACTTCACGTGCTTCTGGCATGATGCAGGCAGCCCACCACTCCCAAAACCCGCACCGGTTCTAGAGCAGCCCAAGAAAAAAAAAATGTACTTCTGGGAAGTCTCTGGCTTCACAGACACACTTGATACAATTTTGAATTTGAATCTGTTTATGAAAAGGTAGAACCATTTCTCTGGATATAAACTGATTCTTTGACTAAACACAGCTCGATTTCTTTAAGGTAACCATTAAAACAGAGTAAACTAAAGGTGGGATGACTAGTTTGTACTAAAGAAAGCTAACAGAAAACAACTTTATGTTTTCATTAAGGCAAGAAATGAAGACAAGCTCATCGTTTATTCAACATTTAAGTACATACTACATAAGACCAATATTTCTGTGCCTCTGTCTTGTGGAGGGAGAACTCTCGATAAACCATCCCGATAACCACGAAATTGTAAAGGACTCCCTCTTTTCAATTATTATTTCTTAAGCTTTAGCAATCAATGGGACGAAGATGAAAGCAGAATTTAGAAGAATGGAAAAAGTAGGGCATGGAAAAGAAAGATAATTCTTCTCCTGGAAAATTTACAGGCAGATATCTCTTTGATTCTCTAGCTTTCCTAAAACAATATTAATTTACCTTGAGCTCTAAGAAAAATTGTGCATGGGTTGTTATGATTGTTACAGAAAACGTTCTTGGCCCTTGTCCAGTGTTAGAAAGCCTAGTCAAGGATAATTCAGCCAGTATTATCCCCATAAATCAATGAAGTTAAACCTCCAGTCATGAAACCAAGCAGCCTCACTAACTGGGCAAACTTTCTGGGCTGGTATCAAAAATCGCTGCTCTTTGAACTTGAACATCATAGACCTGTCCGCTTATGCTGTGTTCCTTGCCAGGAAAGGTATTGCCATGCTCAGCTCTCCTCACTGGAGCAGCAGCCACGTGGCCACAACCTGAGGATGCCCACCTGCCAAGGGTGTGGAGAGGTGGCCCAACTGGTGGCTCCACACTGCTCCAGCAATACTGGCTGTGGTCCAGCCAAAAAACTGACCCAATCTTCTTCGTAATATGTGATGTGATATTTGCATGAAATGTGGTACAGCTGTGTTTCTGTACACAAAGAAACTAGAAAATGAACTTCTAATGATAATATAGGAAGTCTAAATTATTTTGGAGGAGCAGCATTAAATGCAAGCTAGCTGTTTACTGTCACAGTTAAGAAATTTATCTAAACACCCAGCTAACACCACGTACTGCTAGAAGTCTGTAGATCATCGAGAGAGGAAAATGCCAAAATTTGACATTACCAGCTTCAGCCAAAGAGTGTTCGGTCTCTGAAAATTTCAAGCTATCTGCCTCAAAATGACAGATATTTGTCTGTTATTTCTATACTTTTCCTCATGCGCAGTAGTTCTACTCTCTCCAGCAGGACCTGCCAGACACTGTCTGCTAGTTCACTAACAAGGTCCTCCATGGGGTAGGAAAGTCTGAGGTGACTCTCATCAATTCAGGGTGACAGACTAATGACACCGGGAACACCGTGTATGAGAATGCAGAAATGGGGGGAATATCCCCTGCATGTGTTTTGCCTCCATCACAGCAGTTTAAAGGAAATGCTGTGTCAGTGGTTTTGATGCATCCAGGGACTGAATGTAAACAACATGGTACAACTCGAGAAACTGCCATCATAAAATATTTTAAGAGGCAGAGTAGAGTAAAATAAAATAAAAATGTCTTTTTATGTGATATCTCAGAGTAATTCAGGATTTATGGTACCTTAACCTTTAGAATCCAAAATATTAAGCTATGTTTCTTAGAGATAATAACTTGGTTGTCCCTCACTTATGTGTCTTAGATAAAAGCCTACTGCCACAGAATCCATGAATGCTCAAATACCCTTGCGGGCCTTTAGTAGTAAATCTTATGGAATAGCTTATGGCCAATGTAATGGCCCACAGTAGCCTGCGAATATCATGAATTCTAATAATACTTACATCAGTAGAAACATGAAGTAATGTCTCCATTGTAATTAAATGATGTATTTAGAGCAGTGCACTAAATGGTCCCCTAGTGTGTTGGTGATATATTCTAATAGTCTTCTCTTTACAGCCCCACACGGTAATATTCATGCTTTATTCTGGAGGGCTTTGCTTCTTACTGAACATTTGAATTGCAACATTAAGTGGTAAAGTGGATTACAGCAGACCTCCATGAATATGGATACAGATCAAGAATCTAAGTGCTTAAAAAAATAAAATGTTGCTATTTAAACAGAATTATTACCAAAACATTTCGATATGGAGGGATGTCATGAGTTCTTTCATTTATTTTTTTTTTAAACACATCCTGGATCCAGCTAAAATTTGCTGCAATTAAACACTGAACAGGAGGAGATATTCGAATCTAATTCACCTAAATTATTTGCACTGCAGTTACGGAATTTAATTTTGGTTATTTAAGGCATAAATTCATTTTAATAATTATGGTACTACTGTATTTTAAATGTAATTCTGAAAAGATTCAGACTACAGTTCATTGTCAGCTCATAAGACTGCAGCTGATCATAAATGTTTCATATTTATAAAAGGAGTATCTGCTGCTTCAGAGAGAGAAAATAATCTTTTTTTTTCTGTTGATTAGGTAGCAAAAAAAATGTTCATTTATGTATTTCTACTTTTTATTTTCACAGTAAATCAGCCAATAATATAACAGCTGGAGGTACTAAGGGCCTGAGGCAAAGCTAAGGGCACTTCAATATATCCAGGCAAGGCCAGAAATTGTGGGATATTAGGAAGCATATTACAGTATATGTAGAACTATGGCTGGCATCTAATTATGAAGCAATGTTTTATATTATTTTTAAAGAAAAGTTGATTTTAACATTTAAAAAACCTCAGAATAAAACCATCTACATCAGTAAGAAGTATTATTAAAAGATGCCATTCATTCACTGTATCTCAGCTTTTCCAATAAGTACTTGCGAAATACTGTTTCCTTGTGACATTCATACTAAACAAGCAATATTTTCAGAACACTGCTCAGAATAAGTTCTCTAGGAATTCATGCATATGACGTATAGATTTTCGTACGATTAAGCATTAGTTACCCATGCACAGTGTTGTTTCTCTTTATTTAAGTCTGCTAATATTTTTGTTACGTATTTCTTTCTGGAATAACCAATATCCATGTAGAAAAACTCAAAAGTTTTTTATTTTTGTTTTATTTTGGGTCGGGTTTCTTTTCTTGTTTGTCTGTTTCAGGGCCAGTAACTAAATCAACAGTATAGTCTTCACAGCTCCCAAGTTTTAGAAATGAATGAACTCTGTAGTTAGAGAGACCTACCGAAGACCATGTATTTTGTATTAGCACAGAGAAGAGTAATTCAATTGAAAATGTTCCTAGGTTGCCTGGTCATTTGCACAATAGCTTTGGCTAGAGTTTTCCTTGGGTGCTATATTCACAGGCACTTTTACTTCAGATTTTGGAAAGATCAGTTTGACCTTAAACTTCCAGAAACAGATCCAAATCTAGACTTAGCCACTGTAGGGCAAAAGCTGCTGAATGAAGCAACTGTTGTACTCCAAAAATACTTTAACCTTTAGAAAATAATAGCTTGAGTTTCCAAAGGGCATACATTCAGAAAAGCTGTAATCCTTCCTGTTCTAGTCCTAAATTTTACCTATTCCTAGAAGTGATCATTTTTAAGCTTTAAAAGTATTCTCTTCACATTTCTCTAATTTTCAGGTGCTTATGCCCCGGCACTTTCTGCCTAAAGTAGAAGTGCCAAGATAAAGTGTTCTGACAGTGTTCCTAGCTGACTCCTGTGTTGCTGACAGAGGAACATTTTTGTTAAAAAAGTAGGTCTTGTGAACATCTCTTTTTTTTCTTGTGAACCAGTCAATTTTGCAGCCATAAAAGGTCTAGGTAAGATATAAAACTTATCTTGTTAATGCAGATTACTGTGAACATCTTTCACAACTGCACTTACTCTTCCAGTCTAAGATCTTGGTCAGTAGGGTGCAGGAGACCACACAAAGTCAGGCAGGGAAGGAGTAAATTTAATGCAAAGGCAGCTAAAGCAGGTGATGTGTCCCACTCTGAGGAGCCTGCCTAAAGTACAGTTTGAGAGAGTGTTTGCTTTTTGGCTCCCCAGAGCTTTGCATCCATCACTAGAAGAGTCCCTGGTCACAGCTGGTAGACTCAGGAAAGAAAGCATTGATTCTGGACATATTTTAATTTTGTTAGAGTACTCCCAAGAAGGCAGACTAGAGAGAGACCGCTTTGATCAAACTAGACAGTTGTCTTTTGGGTTATTATCCTGAGGAAGGTGGTTCAGTCTAGCTGCAAACCAAACAAAGAGTATTTATAAAACCCTCTGGCCCAAGACACTCTATGAAGAGACTAAGGACAATTCTTTAGGATGAACTGGAGGCCATGGTTCAGGCACAGAACTCACAGGAAAGGTCTAAATATCACATCAAAGATCTAAAATTGTTCAAGCTCAATCGGGATTCCTGGCAGAGGATGAATTTGACTTTCAGCTAGATTATATTGAGGCAGAAGCCCCAGTTTTCTCTCACTTCTGAGTATTTAGGAAAATAATCACTATCTAGACTTTGAATAACTCCAATGGTATTTCTAGGGTAAATGTAGTTACGTGCTGCCAAAGGGAAGTTCATTTGTTTAGGAGATAAGTTATTTTATTGTCCAAGGCAATGAAATTACATGTTAAATGTATTTAAAAATACCACATGCTTTCCCATATCACCTTCAAAATGAAAAACATACATCCACCATCAATTTAATAGAATAATAAAATTTAAATAGAAAAATAAGGTAAACATAAAAATTATCACATTCTATTAATTGTTAATTCCTTTTAGAACTAGAGACAAGAAGTATAACTATAACTCTTTGCCACAGTAAATAAGGAGCATACAATCATCCTGGTTTTATTAAAATACAAAAACTAATAATACCTATTAGGTGCTTTCCAAGCCCTATCTGATTAGCCAGCCACAGGTCCTGCTTAGATCTTAGCAGTGGAGAGGGAAGCAAATGAATTATTGCCTCTTGCTTTTATCAATAGGTTAACACACCAAAAAGTTACTTCCTTGATCTCCATGTAATATTTAAAGGCATTCTTTAAAAGCATTTTTCTAGATCATATTCCCACATTTGCACAGTTCAGAGAGTTCAATTTCCAATACTTCTGAGAAAAATAAAAAGTATTACAAGGCAGAAGACTGTGTACAAGTGTAAAAACAGGAAAAGAAAAAGCAAACCAATCTTGAAGGAATAGCAAGTTCAATTACCAGCTGAACTGATGTCTTAGTACAGAAGAACTACTGTGATAAAACAGCTAGAAAATCTCCACCCAAAGCCATAAAAAGTCTCTTTAATTTCAATCCCTGTTTTGAGAAATTTTATAATGCCATAATCTTTTAGGCATTATATGCAAAACACAGCAGTGCCTTCAAGCTTAGGAATCAACCCTCAAGTCTGTGCACTACAACTCGTACACCAAAAATACATGTTTCTTCTTCAGGAAAATTTCTGAGATGTTTTACTGAAACAGCGACTAATGCGTTCTGGCTGAGATTTACATGTGCTTACTTTTTGTATTAATAACTCTGTTCTCAACTTTGTTACTTGTGTCACTGATTCTGAGCGCGATGGGGGATTTATGCGAAGCAACAAATGCTACCACAGCACTATTTCTTTTTTATTTTTACGTGATGATAGAGTTATCAAAAAGCAGAACTAATCTCAAATTACAAAAACTTGTCCTACTCAATAACCCCAAAGAAGACAGCTGGAAGGAGAGACAATTTAGCAATCTGAGATGGGAAGACAGCAAAGGCCGCTGAGATCTTTGTATGTATTATGAGAATGAATCTGAATCCAAAGCCCACCTCATGGAAGAGCTGCAGTTCTACAGCACCAGGTTAGAGTTCAAAAGGTTGCTAAAATAAATTTTTTATTTTAATAAACGCTTTCATTTTTAAGATGGAATGTTTCTGTCTGTTAACCTGAAACTGGTTTGCATCCATTTTTTGTCAGATTTTCTAGCTGAAAAATTACTACTTTATGTCTTTATATTCTGACAGACACCAAGTGTGGGTTCCAAACAGCTATTAATGCATAAGTCATCTGAGTATAGATACTGGGAATACTACTAAGCCATACACTGACGTGTTGTATCTTAGAACAGTAAATAGTTAAGTGGTTAGTCGTTTATTGAAATGTCTGGTCAGCCTTGAAAATACTTAACATAAGAAGATTTAAAGAAGTCATATTTAAATTACACTAGGATTCTTTAAAAACAGATTACCATTAGTTGGTTACTTATTTTGTAATTAGCTGTATTCATCACAACACTTCATAGAGGAACTAAACCATCAGCAAGACCACTTATACACATACAGAAGCAGAAGTGATGTTTTGTACCTCTAAGGGCACTGACTGTGAGTTAATGACATAGGGAGATATTGTTCTCCAGTATCCTGATACCCACTTCCCTACAGTTCTCCGTGTCTTGGTTTTTTGTAGTTGCATATTGAGAAAGATTTTGCTGTATACATTTGTCTAACCAAAATTTTAACTTACTGTTTTCCTCCTTAAGAAGCATTTGTTAGCACCCGCTAATTAAAGAAAATAACCAAAGATGAAAACATTGACAGAAACAAAGAAAAACAAAGAAGAAGAGAAGTACCTAGCTGCTGCATCTTCCGGGCGTGGGCACAGTTGCCTCTGAGAACATCTCTGGAGGTACATAAAAGACCAAAAATAGTACAATGGTTTGTAAAGAGACACTGTCTGTCATTGCTTGAAGATGCACAGAATCTAAGCAATGGCTTTTTTACACTTTTTAGGTAAACCTTAGGCTCAGGGCAAGGGTTATGGCTAGATCCAGCACCTATCTGCACTGTAAACACTCAGGATGATAAATTTTTTGAGATCAGAAAGCCTTCTCCAGCCAGAGGACCAGCTTCCCACCTTGCATGTGTACATTCCTCCTTATCATTTCTCCAATTTTAACCTTCATGTACAATAATTCTGGGCCTAGGACACAGCAAAATCTAGGAAACGATAGGGTACAGAGGGAGATTAAGATGCTAAGATATTAAATGCAAAACACTTATAATTTTTGATTAGTATGAAGCAGACAGTTATAATTTTTCCTGGAACTGCTCTTGTGGCAGCCCAACTGGCCCCCATCAAAGTTAACTATAAGTACATCATCCAGATTTTTGTTTCTGATCATTGTGTGTCATCATGTTTATGCATACCTCCCCCACACCATGAAAAGATGTTTTCACTCATATCTTACTCATATTCCTATTTTTCATACCTGTTCATTTTATGAAGCATGCCTCAAAAATTTTCCAAGCAGAAAAACAGCAGTAAGAGCCAAATTCTCAAAAATAATGAGAAAAGGATAAGAAGGGTGGTTTCCTTATTTCAATTTTTCCTTTAGTCCTGAAACCTCAAAAGCCGTTCTATATTTAATTTGCAAGGTCTTCTGTACATATTAGTAGTAATTAAACAATTACTAGCATTGCATTGTCTGCAGAACAAGCAAATAAAAATATAGACTGGAAGACAAAACTAAGCCCAAATGCTACCCTTGCTCACTGAAAACACTTCATCTTTATAGCCTTATTTCTGCCAAGTGAATCACATTTGGCAACCCAAGGCGTCATTTCTTACACCAAAAATTATTTATATTTTCATTATTGCTTTTTTGGAGCTTAATATAATGGCATTTTATAATGCAAAAAGTAAAACACCTTGTAAAGGATTCTAAAATGATGGAGAGCAATATCCAGTGAACCGGGAAAACCCTTCAAATGCAACACCAAACAAAATGTAGAGGCTTGGTGTGAGATTTATCAGCTAAGAGGCATATCAAAACAGAGCTATGAAAGAGATTTTCTTTTAGCTCCTCTATAATTTCTTACACAATCACTGCACATACTCTACTTTTTTTTTTTTTAATTAAACACTATCTAGGTAAAGATACTGAGGAAGACCATTTACCAGGCTTACATGATATTCTGTTTTTCATATCTAAACTAAGATAAAGGCCCTAACTTAGCTTGCAAGTAGAAAAAGAAAATAAAAGGGGTTTATCACACCCTGTAAGCTTTTAGACTTTTACTGACAAGAAAAACACCACCATTAAGCCTGTTGAAGTTTTTTCTTGAGATGTCCCAGACTGGAATACTGGTGGTGGGAAGAGTCAGGGTTGTGATGCATTAGTGGGATTACATGGGCAAAACTGTGGTATCTAATTGTGCTGTGCAGTGGCTCTAACCAGTCCAGTTAAATGCTTTCTTCAACAAGCATCACAGTCACATGAAGTCACACATGTTATGTGTGTATAGGTTCTCACGCATATGTGTGCTGTAGGTCATATCACAATTTATCAGATGTAATATCTACAAACTAATGGTTTCTCAACAAATATTTATAATGTTAGAGACAGGCTGACCCAGTTCAGAAACACGTGGGCATGGGGGATACCCACATAATAACTAGGGCGTATTTTGCTACACGCCGATAACAGGTCAAACAGCTCGGACGGGTGATTATGACTCTGTGCCTCCTGTATATTTATCCCATGGTTCCCATGTGTGTCTGTTATTTATTTAAATATTTTTTTACTGTTAGCTTTAGAGATATTTATGCTGGTGAGCATTTTTCTATTAAAGATCGTACAGAGGAAAAATTAATGTAGCAAGAAATACCGGCACATTAGATAGTGCAACAAGGGACTGAAGCACATTTCATCAAGAGTAAAGTGTTGAACGTGGTATAAGATATAAAAATAGAATGAGCTGGTACGTCTGACTTTGTCATACTGTGTATTTCAATAAGAAGTTTGTATATGTAGTCCACTAGGATAAAAGAGCCTAAAACTGAATTAAAATATCTAAGCCAATTCATTTTTTCAATAATAAGGCAATTATTTCATGGAAAATGACTACAGATTTAAAGCACAAACTGATAACTCTACATACAGATATAGTAAAATCTAAATGAGGCTAGCTTTACAATGATCTGTTATAATAAAATATTACATATATTTGGATGAGCACTGAGTAAGAGGCAAGGTCCCCCAAGTGCAGAGATCTTTGAAGTAAAAAGTTCAGCACGGCATCTAAATACAATCATTGCAAAGCTTCCTATGCACTTTTTTTAATTGGTTTTGTTTTTATTTTTAAATATTGTAGCTAATTTTAAAAAGTGGTTGAAATTTAGGGTATAAAACTCAGCATTGCTTAGTGTAGGATGAGGGGCAGTTAAAGGTCATTTCATTAGAGGTGAAAGACAGAAAAAAATTGCAGAAAAAGTATGTTGAAAATCTTTTTTCTGCCGTTTCAATTTCAATCTGACAGGGACTTGGCAGCTAACAGCAAAATCTGGGAAAGCCATGAACAAGGTTCAAAGCTGCTTTTTAAATGATAGCAAGCAGAAAAAAAAGAAACATAGAAAATAGACTTCTACTTTTTTCCCTCCTGTGCTAGATTAGGACAAACACAGCATACCGGTGAAGGTTTTGAAGACTGAACAGTCGCGCACTTACCATTGATCAATACTTTAAAAAGTATTGTTTTCCTGAAAGAAACAAATGACACAATTACATATAACCAAACATTGTTTACCTATCCAACAGTGAGAAAATGGGAATGTCTTTAAGTGCTTTTGAACATACAGAGGCTCACATACACAGAGACGTGTCACAGAATAGACTGGCGCAGATTAAGCTGGTGACCAGCAGAACTATGAATCAACACATTTCACAGTAGAAAATAAACAAGCAAATAACAAAAGAAGAAATGTGTCACAAGCCCTACTTTGACTACTTATGGTCCATAATATAATGGAAATGCACTGTAACACATTAATATTTCATTAAATAATTTTCCTTTAGTAGCACAAAACCTCTCAAGAGTAGCTTCTTTAGCTTGAAGCAGGGGAAAGCTGCTGACGTACCAGCAAGTCTCCAGCATTTTCATGAGAGTATTTAATCCCCTACCTCTAGAAAAAACATTTTGAACCTTATGCATTCACATAGTTCTGTCCCTTTTAGATTTGTCTGCTTAGCTACTATCTCGGTCAGATGTATTTGTTTCTCCTTAGAGACTTATTCATATAACAAAGATTACAGCAGCTCTTCAGCTTTAGCATAGCTCTTCAAGTTCTATGGCCCTGTCCAGACAGAGCAGATAAATAGAGGAGGCCAAACTGCAGGGTCAGTTAAGTGGGTGATGGAGAGGGACAGTAGTTTGATGGGGGTAAGTACTTGATTGCAGTCATTTTAGACATTGATCATTAATTAAGTTCCAAATGTGTTCAATAATTCAGCTATTCCTGAGTTTGTTTTTTATTGTAAAGGAGTATGAGGTCTTCCTATGATGAAAACGATTGAGATCACAACCGTATGCTTTATATATCTCATATTTCAGAAAATTCAAAGTCTGGAAAAACAAGGAAGTCCAAACAAAAGAAAGACCTATCAGGATCAAACTGAAATCTAGCTTTCCTAATCTTAGGCGTCTTTTCCAACCTTAATAATTCTATGAATCTATACGACACGTAGAGTATCACAAAAGCGTCAGCTGCACTCATCAAGGATAAAAAGGAATCTGGAATGCACAACAGATGCATCCACCACGAAAAGTTTGAGAGATGGTCAAAAAATGCTTCAGCACTGCAGAATGTATTAAACATCTTCACAATCAGCTAAAACCACTGCTTACAAAACTTCAACACTTGGCGATTGCCAAGAACTATCTTTGGGATATTTTGGACAAACTAAAGATTTGTCCATAGTTTTGGGACTACTTACAGTGAAGAACATATCGCTTGTAGTATTCGTCAATAGCTTAAATTATTTTCATTTTTATTAATGGTAACTACACAAAAATAACAACTCATTATTCACTTATTAACTCATCTGATAGTTTTACATTTTACAAGTAAACCTCTTGAACCATTTCACAACTAGACCTCTTTCCAATGACAAAACCCCCAGAACTTAAGCTACAAATGTGAATATTACCAGGGTTCTTTTCTGTTTCGTTACAGAATGGCTGCAGCACAAAGCCATTAGTGTGTGTACTACAGATTCCTGTAGTATCACTCATTTGATAAGAAGGTTCCTTCAATACTGATCTGCATTACTTGCTGAAAGGACTTCTGACAGAATGATCTATTTTGTGATGGATAATACCTAAACATTGAAGAAGCCTGAATTAGTTTTCCAGATGGCTGTTGTTGAACATACTCCCTTTGAAACTACTTCCTACCAGGCAAAGGCAAACCCAGGCAACTTGAAATTCCTCAAGGAGTCAGTCCAAAACCTTTTGACCAGGATCCATCTGCACTAATCTCTTATTAAAAAGGAAAACCCCGATACTAAAGCTAATAAGGCCAGTATTTCCATTACTCGCAATTCAGAAAAGTATTTTGCTAAGTGGATTCTACAGGATACTCCTTGTCTCCAGAACATCTAACTGTCTTTCATGGGCTATTGCTGTTCAGAAGCAGCTAGCTGGAGTTGCTGTAACATGGATGGGGAAGCTGCTAACAGGGTAATTTCAGGGAAAGGGTTCAGTCTCAGCTCAGCATTCACCATCAGCTTTTTGTGTATCCTCACAGATTTATTTGACATCTGATATGTCAGAAGCGACCACTGACATTCTGTATAATACAAGTTATCTAATTTCACCCAGTTGTTCCTGCACAGTCCTCTACACAGTGGTGGGACACAGAAAGGTAACCAGGCCTTTGTAAGGCATCAAGAAAGGAAGGATCTACCATTACACTTTGGGGTTGGTTGCAGTGGTTGATCGCTGTCAGCGTTAAAAATGCATGCCTCATTTCTAATCTGAACTTATCTGTCTGCTGCTTCTAAACATGAGTTCTTGAGATGTCTTCCTCCAAACAGCATTCTGACATATTACTCTCCTTTATAATATCCAAAGATTACACTAGCCTCCACTGCCACAGTATCTGTCGGAATCTCACACTTAATGACCTTTAAATACTTTTCACTAACCCTTTACCAAAATACAGTTCCTCATGCTGTAAGCATGAGTTTGGTTTTAGATATATGTGACCATATATTTAGTTTTACTAAACCATATTTTGTTTGAATAGGTTCAGATGATAAAACTTAACTATGCACAGTTATGTCAGGCAACTTTGTGATAGATCCACATTTTTAAGATATTAATTTTATATTTACTTTCAGTCTTGTCATCTTAATTAACAGTTGAGTAAAGTTTGCAAATTCTGAAGAATTCCACCCAAAATATCAATTTTTTTGGTTGAAGTTGACAATTGCTGGTGTAAGTATTTATACCCATGTTATTATGCATATGGTATCTTTCAATTACTTTGAAATTATATAGGTGAAATTACAAATGTGCTTGCTCATGAAACAGTTAATGCTAATTTTTTTTCAGAAGAATTTCATTGGTTAATCAAGATCCTACAATTTTCACAGAAAGAACAATCTGATAATCAGCTCATTAAAGGCAAGAATATTTTAAATAGCAAATGATATCCTAATAGCAAAAAATGTACATACTCTTCATAGGTGTGAAGATCTTGAGGTAAATCTAAAGCACCTCTAATATTTTATTAGCAGTCTGCCTATTATAATTTCTTTAGGAAAAATAAAATCCTTTATTTCACAGTGATCAAGAAAATGAATATGCATTCACTGACTATAATCAATTTGTTTAATGGTAAGGTGCCATAAACGTACTAAAGAATATGAGTGAGATTATAAAACAGATCTTCAATTTCTGGCACTCACACATGGTCATAGAGGGGATTCAGTATTACCAAAATTTATCTGGGTCTCCTTGGTCATCCATTCAATGTCTCTGATATCTCCCATTTTGAACTGCCAAGGTCAGAACTGAAAAGAAGTGAAGACAACTTAGGAATATGGTGAAAACAATCCTGAGAATGTCAGTTTTCGTATTTTAGAAACAACCTTCATAAAAAGGTTATTTGCTTTTCATTTATCTTATAAAAATATTGGAAATTCTTCTGCTATGCTAGAGTAGAAGGTAATGTTATTGAGAAAAGAGTAGTGTAAGTGTTGACATGATTTCTATTGGACTATAACAGCAAATTAAAGCAGATACACAGAGAATTATTAAAAGCTCAGATGCTCAGTGTATGGGTACTTGACACTTTTGAATTTGAGTATAATGCAGTGGTGTCCCTTCACGCTTTTGTCTGCACCATCAGCCTTGATATTGACCAACATCAAGTTGGCTGGACATCATTCAAGGATGACAAAGTGCCAAGAGTGACCTTGCAGTGGCAGTGAAATGTCTCCAGACATTGTTGCTGTACAATACCCTTTAAAGTACAGAAACCCATCTACTATCATGAAACATGCACACATAACTTAAAGATCTGTCCTGTCCAGCTAAGGATATGATCCAGAGTTTCTAAGTTTGTTGGTTTTGCAAAAAAAAAAAAAAAAAGGTAAAATACTTTTAAAAATTTTTGTTATAAAACCAACTAAAACATTTCTAAATTAGTCATGTAGGCTATGCAAAATAATTCTATACTGCAATAATGTGGCATAATTTGCTTTCACAAACTCACACTAAGAAACTCTTTATACTATATTAAGATATTCCTTTCTTATCGTATACAACCACCAAATGGAGAAAGGGAGCTAATGTAGCTGTCAACCATCAGCAATCTCTGTGCATCCCAGGATAAATGAATTCCCCAGGAGTAATTCTGCTGAAGTCACTAACAGATAAATTTGGGCTCTTAGTTCAACTGTAGTTCTCTGGGGCAGAGAACCCTTGGGTTTTTCAGTTTATTCTCTCATATGCAATAGCAATCGCAAAGGGACCTTGATCCCTGATGTTCTTATAACTGGATTCTAATACCTGTATGATCTATATGCAATAATAATACATACATACAGTTATTTAAAAACATTTGACTTTAAGTGGAAAAATACCTAGCACCTATATTACATATATATCACAAATATTCATCTGCCGTATATACCAGGGTGGGGAATGTTTTATCCTTTTTTAATCCACATACTAAACAATTTTCCCCTGCTCCTATGTATTCTTTTAAATTTACCATTGACTTCTTTTAAACAAAACAAGGAAAGGAGAAACAGTGAGAGGTGGCTCCAGTTTGCTTTGGGATGGTGTGTTTCAGCTTATGATGCTTTACTGTATCTCTCAAACCACACTAGTACTAGATATCTCCCTGTGGAAAGTAGCAATTACCTTCAATCTCTCTGATCTGAGGTAATCCCCGCTACATGTGCAGCTCATTGTGAGTGATGAGGGCCTACTGTTTGCTGAGTCTAAAACCAAATGATCTTTCACAAGCAAAATTTAAACTTGAAATAGGATTCTCTGGCTCTTGATTCCTACTCTATTTTTTCCCGTGTACTTTATATATTCCCAAATAAGGTTCAGCCTGGCTACAGATGGTGCTGGTGCGTAATGAGACGGGCTCAGAAGCCGCTCCAGCTCCCAGGGGAGGGTTCTGTAATGGAACTAACTATGTATTGTCCACCTTATATACTAGATTTGATTTTGGACTATTTGCCCAACTGTGTTTGTTTATTGCTTAGCACTGGAGGGCTTCCATTAACTGTGGGTTGATTGAACACAGACTATGGAGTTAGGAGGAATGGAGCATTTTTTTTTTCTTCTGAATGCTGATATAATCCCTTTTCTTTAGCTGACAGTTTAGCCCCTTCACCAGCAGAAACTGTTAGAAATAGGCTGGTGTCTGCACAATGTTAGTGAGAGACAGGGGTTTGTTTTGGCTGTTTGAACAAGCTCCACCTGATTTACTGAAAATAAATGCTTCCAAAGTTTGTAAGAACACAAAAACTTCACCTAGTAAAACACTGTCACTCACACTGAGATGGGAATGGAAATTGCCGTCTTTCGTACAGCAAGACTGATATGGAAAATGCCAGGCATGTCGTTCACATAGCATAACAACATATTTTCAAAATCCTGAAACAAAAACTTCAATTTAGCCAATCAGTTCCCAATATCCAGATACAAATTGAAGTTTTCAGATTTTTTAACTAATGAAAGCATTCATCACTTTAGTGAAGCAACTAATCAAGAAACCAAATCAAGAACAAATAAATTGCTATCATGACAATCATGATGAAATTATTTGTAATTGCATTTAAACACACAGGTCCAGGAGAAGCTTCTATTTTCTTGTCCAGTTTGATACTGCTGAAAATAGCCATCATGGCTATCACTTTTAATATCCAGTCCACATACATTTCCTCCTAAGAAATTTCATGAGAACAGAAAGCAGTGCTGTTTCACCACTATAGTACACAAATTCAATTCAGGTACAAGACTGAAAAAATTCTAAAAAATTATGTTATCATTCTGGCTGTATCTGGGGAAGAAAATGAGAAATCAGAATCCTAACAGGCTACTTCCAAATAGAGAGAAGAAATATTACATTTTAATATGCAAACATTCACCTATTTAGCAGACTGACAGAAAGATGTTTTAAGCTGTCAGACATCTTAGTAACTATTGAACTCATTCTTATTAGCTTTTATTGTGTGTGTGCTATTTAACCTCCTAAACTGTTGTTTTAGTGTTAATATAAGGTTATAAGAACAGAAGATCCAGGGAGAAGTTAAACTGAAAAATTACTTGTAAATATATCTACTATATGCAACATGTGGATATGATTTTACAGAAACCCATTTGAATATAAATACCTATAAACACATGTAGGTCTTAGATATGACACTTTTCAGTATTTATAATAGTGTAAAGTGTATGAAACTATATTCATGGATCACACTGAAGAGTGGTGAACAGCGATATATTTCTAGTCTTTACCCACACCAAACCTACTCAGAGTATATTGGTGAGGTGCACAAAATATGATCACAGATGCTGTCTGAATATTTTGAGGTCCTTCTCAGGGAGTTTTCACTGTGACCCACTGGGCTTTTGAACCTAGTTTCCCAGCAAGAGAGGGTCAGGTGATTTCTGCTCACCCTACTGAGCTTAGAATCATAGAATCATAGAATCAATTGGGTTGGAAAAGACCTCAGAGATCATCAAGTCCAACCCTTGGTCCAACTCCAGTTCGTTTACTAGATCATGGCACTAAGTGCCTTGTCCAATCTCAGTTTAAAAACCTCCAGGGACGGTGAATCCACCACCTCCCTGGGCAGGCCATTCCAATGCCTTAGTTCCTCCTTCACAGTGTAGAGGTGGGATTTGTGGTGTTAGAAGATGTATCTTTTCAGAATGCAATACCCTCTCTATCCGACTTTGAACAAGCTATCTTAGGGAGATTATCATTATTCTAATTGCGCAGCCTTAACACAGGGAAGAATATAGGTGGGAAAAGACTAGGGGCATAGACCTCAGTGATGGTACAAGCAGTAGAATGGCCTTTTTGAGTGTCCTGGTTTCAGCTGGGATAGAGCTAATTTTCTTCCTAGCAGCTCATACAGTGCTGTGTTTGGGATTTAGTATGAGAAAAATGTTGATAACACAGTGATGTATACAGCTGTTGCTAAATAATGTTTAAGCTAAGCTAATGACTTTTCCGTTTCCCATGCTCTGCCACTGAGGAGGTGCACAAGAAGTTCAAGGGGGATCATGGCTAGAAGAGTTGACTGAACTAGCCAAAGGGATATTCCATACTATAGTATGTTACACTCAGTATATGATCTGTGGGGACTTGGCGGAGAGGCCAATTGCTGCTCTGGGACTGGGTGAGCACTGATCAGTGGGTGGTGAGCACATTGTGCATCATTGTGTGTCTTGGGTTTTTTATTATTTTATTATTGTTGTTGTTGTTATCATCATCATCATTATTATTTTATTGAAGTGTCCAGGTGTTTTATGTTTTCTCTGATTTTCCTCCCGATCCCATCAAGAGGGAGAGGAGCAAGTGAGCAGCTGCATGGTGCTTAATTGCCAGCTTAACTGGGGTTAAATCACAACATTAAGTTACATATAGAAGAGGTGTCTTAACAGTATAGATCTCGCCTGCCCTGCAGAATTAAAAACATTTTAGATATGACAACACAACCCATAGTATAGGTGTAAACACACGACTATGGAGCTTCTCCACAAACAAGAAAAATGTTCTTCCAGCTACCTTTTGCAGGTATGCTGATACAGCAAAGTCATCCAACCTCTGTGAAGCTTAACACACTGTTGGGAACAGTGCCTGTGCCATAGCAAGGCAGCAGGAGACAGGGAATAATGTCCCACAGCACCAGCATTCACACCCGCTTTTACAATAACATACTGTGCCTGAGAAAAGAAAGCTTGCAAGCAAAGCAGAAGGCAGCCACCAACAAAGATGAAGTCTCTCTTTAAAAATAAGTTTTGTGATGGAAGTTCATAATCCTCTAATGAACTGAAGAGATCACTTGATTTCAATTTTTTTTTGTTTTTTTCTTTCATTCTGAAATAGTTATGTACTCTCTTACATTTTACACGACTGCACAGCACAGTGTATGGTCATGAAAACCCTAATTTTCTTTTGTTTCCAGCAATAATAGCTTTGGAGAATTCAATCACAAGTAGAAATTCAGGAAACTAGTCCCAGGCTATTAAAAGAGGCAGTCAGACTTAAAAGCATTTGCCATAAAGGCAAACCCATACATTCTGTTTCTACATGACACAGTAAGACAACAGTGTACGAATATCAATGTTGCTGAATACTTATTCACCTAGTGAATGATTTAGTATCAGGTTTTAATATCAAAATCTTCACTTCTTGAAGTATTTTTTATGTGATATCTTCAGACATTTCATGTCTTAAATATTAAAGGACTTCTTAGACTTAATCCCATTTACCAGAGAGGATAAACTGAGGAACACAGGAGAAGGTTCACAAAAAGAAGCTTATATGCTTCCTTACTTGCCTTTGTCAGATACCAAATGCTTCTTTGTTGCTCACAAAACTCAAAAGCTCACAGCACATATGACTTATCTAAACATGATTAAGCTATTCATCACGTGTTTCACATCCAAGGTAACAAAAATAACAAAACAGGTGTTCAACTATACACGTTGCTTTAAGGTATGACAAGTATTGACTAGAAACCCTTAAAACTCAGGTCTTTTTCCAACTGACTGCCATCACAATGAGAGCATGAACTCAGTCTCTCTCTCAAACAGTTTGTCTTAATCAGGGCTATTTCATACAAGGGAGACCAGCTTCAGCCGGAAGGACTGGGAGCAACCCTGGAGTCATTTGGCAGCTATTTGCAGCAGGCGGAAAGGCTCTGAAAGAATCACTGAGCTGCCACATCCAGGAGCAAGGGCTCCTTTCCAGTCAGGTTTCTAAATCCTTGGTATTTCCTACTTCTCCAGCTTGGAAATCTGCCTTCTCACCATGCTGTGGTTCCCCCAAGGAGCTCCTCCAACTAGCACCCATCGCTCCACACATAGGGTGGAAGAACCTCAGGATCCACACTGGGTCCAAGCAGTCTTTGACCACTGTATGAGACTTTCACCCTGCTTACCCCTTCGGAGAAAGTACCAGCTAAAGGAAAATACCTCGCTTGAAAGTACTTTGCCACTTATTACAGGCGGTATTTCGAGACCATGTACTAAAACAAAGAAATGGCATTTTGACCTCCCAATTCTGAAATCATAATGATGTAATGAGTAAAATTAGGAGTTCAGCTAGGTTTTCTGAATGACTTTTGCCCGTGAATTTTTAGTAACATGTCTGTTTAAATATTCCTTTGCTGGAGTTTTTGGAATAACCAGCAGTCACAGCCAGATTGGTCTTGCATGAACTGAATGAAGAATTTCCATTTTAAGGCCTTTTCTGCTTACTTTTATGTTTTGTTGATGTGACTTTGTGTCTCTCTGTGTTTGAAGCTACTTTGGGGACCTCATGCAGTAAGTTACAATGATGGAGCATGACAGTCAGAATAGCACACACTATTAGCTGGAGCTCAACTCTATTACAGTACTATGTTTGGTGACACAGAATCAAGAGACTCAAGGATACAAGGTCAAAGGTAGCAAAACATTACATTAATCTGTTCTGTTTGCAGGCACAAGCACGTCAATCTCCAAGCATAATATAGTGTTGACTGTTTAATTATGAGAAGCAAATGGCTAAGTGCTTTATATAATTCATAAAACTTTTTCTCTAAAAATAAAAAGGAATTAGAAAACATTGCATTATTTAGCTTGGTATATATAAGCAGGAGTTATTTTCCCTTATTTTATTAATTTGTTGTTTACTACTGGCTTTGTGAAGGAGTAGTCAACCTATATATATTAAATAAAATTTACATGAAGGCACCACAAACTGAAGAAGCCAAAAAGGAGCACTTAGTCTGTAAGTTTGGGAAATATAAATTATTTACAATAAATGCAGGTGTATGGTTTCTTGGAAAAGGAATCTACATTTGTAACCATGTACTTAACTATCACAATTTGTGTTTATTTTAACTTCATTTATGCATACATAACCACAAACTAAAGAAAAAAAATAGCTTTATTATAGGAATAATTCTTGCTTTGAAGATTAATTCATTTTGTAAAGGTAAAAAAACATAAGTATTAACTGGACCACAATGGCATGCATTTAGAAGTGAGTTTGGATAATCTAATGAACTAGATATATCTAAAAACTAAGGGCCAATATATATTTTTGGCTACTACAGGAAATTTCT